>JAABKK020039243.1:0-13608 GCA_011634745.2 Catotricha subobsoleta | reverse complement strand
CAACAAAATACATTGCTTTGCCCACAGGATAAGCGGTGCCTAGCGGAATTTTTCAACACGAAAAGCATGGTTTATTGATATTTGAATAGAACGATTACTTGACAGCATCTAGTTCGTAGTTGAGATGTTTTTTGTGGTGGCGCCACTCCTGCTTTTTGGAAAACAAAACATGTAGCACCTCCAAAAATATATGACATTCCATAAATTGCTCAACAGAGAACTAACGTGTAGTAATCGGTCTATTCTGATATGTTTAAAATATGTTTAAAAAATCGGTCCGCTCAAGACCGAACCGAAAAATCCGGTCTGGTCATGACCGGATTTCTCTGTTCGGTCATGACCGGTCCGAACGAATGACCGGACCGAATTTTTTCGGTCTTTTGGTTGACCGGCCAAGCTTTGCTAGGTATAAGCAATAAAAGAAATAAAAAATTGTTATTGCAAAAAAAAATTAAAAGTTTTAAATTATCGAAGAAAAAAAAAATTAATAACTAAAGCTTACGGTACGGTACAGATTGATCCAATATGGATTCTCAATTTCAGCCATATGACCTATAAAAGATAATTCTTGAGAAAAGAAATAGTTTAGTGAAAATTAAAAAAAAAAACTAGGTTTCTTCCCATCTATAATTCCCTAAATTTTTATAATTAGAGTATTAATCATATCAATTTCTGATGGTACAACCTACAACATAAATTAGATCTCCTCTAGCTATTACGATCAAATTTAATGATTTTCATAAGAATCTAGATGATATTTCGGGGTAAATAGACCAGCAAATGCATAAAAAAAAAACAGTTTTTCAAATTGATGGGGCAAGTTCTAATTTTTTTTTTTCGATAATATTTCGTTTCCATTATAGTGTAATATATATATAAGAAAATACCCTGGGAGCTACCGTTGTTAAAAACACTTGTTTTTTCCTGGAACAGTCCAATGCATACGGTAATGTAAACACAATTAAATGGTACCAAACAATATTTTATAGTTGACAAATATGAAATTTAAATATTAATAATTATCGATATCAAAATGAAGAAATCAACAAACCATCAGACCCGCTTTCACATGATTACATTGCAACTTTAAAATGCAATTTTTAAAGATATGGTTGCATATAAGCATCTAAAAGGCTAAAAGCAAAATGTAAGAAAAACTGACAAGAAGTTTGTGTGAAAATAATTCAAATTATCTTTTACAACTTAAAGTTACACAGCAATTTAATATTTTAAAAGTTACAGAGTTGGTTAGTTTTTTTTTTTAAAGCAGTTGCAATATAATGTGAAAGAGGGATCTCAAATATTCGTATATTCATTCATGAAATAATTTTTCAATAAAATTTTAAATTCATTAAAATTTGTGCAAAACCTGATATTTACTGATGGTAATTTATTCAAAAGCGCAACCACATACATTCCTACATATCCAAAATGACTCTCTGTCTCTTCAAAAATCTCTACTGAATAACATTAAATAATTCATTACTTGTGTGGGTTTTATGAATTATTTTGTACATATAATGATACATGCGTTCATAACTCGTCTATGATTGGGTCATACAGTTTGTTGTGAAATTAATTCACAAAATGGATTTTACCATTAATTTGTTCAATAAAATTTTATTATAGCTAAAAGTTCTAGATCGCCTTTGTGAGTTTTAAAAATAACCGTCTCATTTCATTCATTTTCATCGTGATGATATTCATTTTAAATTCAAAACCTATTATAATATCCATTTATTATTCCGGTTATAGTGAAAAAATTGTTACTCAACTCAAATATTGACTAAAATTAATTTAATATTCTATAAGACAGCAGTATGTTAATACACAATCGGAATATTTTTGGGATACATAAAACAATTGTAGAAGACTATCGAAATATATTTATAAAACATCCAGGCATAATAGAATGAGAAGAAAATCCTTAATCGAATATTCATAAAGTTTTTTTTTGGAAATTATGATGTTAAGAATAATATCTTTTTTAAAATTATTTTCATTTTTTGCAATTTTATTGTTTTTTCTTCTTCTTTTTTTTTTTTGTAAAGAAAATTTATCAATATAATGTCTGTCTATTCTCGGAAATTCGATGAAAAAATTATGATAGAATAATAATGATTCTTTACTCATAATTTATAATATTCAGCATTAATCATAAAATAATATTTGCAGAATTATTATGATTTAATATTGAGTTTAACAAAAATGATGTTTGTTATTTTGTTACTGCAAACTTAGTAATATATCTACCATAAATTAGGATATAAGTGAACCCAACGTTTGAAGTTTGATGCAACATATAGTCGGCTCTTGAAAATATATAGGCTTTGGAGTTGATCTGTAGTGGTTTTTGGTTCGTGAGATCACAAAATTCGGTCCAATCTGCAACATGATGTTATTCGGTGCAGCGGGTAGAACTGGTTAACCGAACCGAAACGAACCGAACCTAGTCGTTTTAAAATACCCCATGGTACTATGAATTACAAGGTAGGAATATTGCGCATATTTCTCTTTGTGAAATAGAGAGACTTCTTTTTGTTCACCAGTTACTGTATATGGTGCATGTAAAGTGTGTGTATGTATGGAGATGCGCAGAACAGAACGAATTTTGAACACGCGAATATCCTACCTTGTTAGTCATGAAAATACCCTGAACCTAACCCCAAACCGAACACAGGATGGGTTCGTATTCCCTGCTAAATACCCGTAAGAGGCTGATTTTAGAGCCTTTTTGTTATAAATAATAAATAATAAAAAAAATATATATATGTATATATATTCGACAACCCTTTCAAAAAATGAGGGACTAATTTTGAAAATAATACAGTCACCAAAAAACCATATTGTATTAAAATTTAAAATATGAAAAATAATTAAATTTTTATAAATTAATATCAGAAAAACTAATTGTTTTAATTTAAATTTTATACAGCCGCAGTATCATTTTTAATATAAAGATAAAAAACCGAAAAAAAAATATTTATATATATATATAACATACAATGTATGTTACATACATATTCGTGGTTCGTTTTTTGTATGGGAGTTCCAAAAATTTCGATTTTTCTAGCTCCAAAACCATTTTTAAATGTGAGTGGACCTAAAATGACTATTTTTAATGTTTTGGTCCGAATTTATTAAAATCTAACCACCGTGCGCAATCCAGTTGAACTTGCAATTTTGAGTGTTTGAAATAAAACAAAAATTTTGAAAAAATCATCGATTCTTGACCTTTTTTTTTACTTTATTCCCGAATATTTATCTCAATATTTTGAAGATTAACCGGCTTGTTTTCTTTAGAAAAAAGTCTCACAATTTAATCCTGAGAATAACAAAACAAAAATATTGAACTTTTGTAAACCTATTCAAAAGTTATGAGGCTTAAAAGATGTAAAAAAGATAAACTTTTGAAAAAATCATCGATTTTTGTCATTTTTTTCGACTTTGAACCCGTATATCGATGGCTTAGATTTTAATAAATTCGGACCAAAACATTAAAAATAGTCGTTTTAGTCACATCTAAATATGTTTGTGGAGCTAGAAAAATCAAAACTATAGGGAAACACACCACCCTAATGTATATATAAATAATTATGATAAGTACACTTATAATTTTAATACTACAGACCTTGCTTCTCTCAAACAAATAGGACACACAAACAACATTAGAGTATAAATGAACTGGCGGTTGAATGTGATAGTTTATAAAATGGTTATTATTTTTGTGTTTTTGTATTATTATAATTTTTTTTTTTTTTTTTTAGCACATTTTTTTTTGTTGTTGTGTATTTTGGGTGGGTGAACAATTTCCGGTATTTTCATATATTTTATATATAGATGTATATTTAATCTGCGCTTAACTGCTGAACCCATTAATGAAATTAGCATTGTGTGCAGCTTAGTGAGGGTAGGTTCCAGTACCAGCCATTTTAGCTTATTAAATATTATTACTGTTATTATATTTTGTGCAAAAGGAAAGAACATTGAACAACATGTACATAATAATAATGTACTGAACCGGTGAATGAGAGAAATTTATGCCTTTTGTATTTTAATGTATTGAGTTGTAGTAGAGATATTTTGCACAATGCAATTTCGAAAAAAAAAATACATAGAACAAAACACGAGAAGCTATAAATATTTTTAGTATCTTTACAAGAAAACTTGAAATTTCAAAATATCGCTCATTCATATAAATTTAAATTATGATTTATGCTTTATATTATTATTATGTAATTTCTTATTGTAAATAATTCTTTTATGGGTGCAGTTAATAATAATATTTCTATCTATATATGTGGTAAAATGCAATCAAATACACATAATGCAGCTATATATAGAATATAAATAATGTTTGATGTAAAAAAAATTGAAAACCTCTACTACTATGTATATTTGTATATGAACTCAAAAACCAAATATAATGAAATTTATAATGAAATACGAAATAAAAAAAAAATAAAAATAAAAATAAATAAACACAATATATGTCGAAAATTCAAAATGAATTCGTGTGTCTGCTATTGTGTCAGTTTATCGTTTTTGTTAAAATTGAAAATTCCAACAAATTGAATTAAAAGTTGGCCAACCAAAATTACATTACCACCAACAGGATATCATTTAGTATTAAGGAAAAAGCTTCTAACTGCTAATGAAAAATAATATGTTTTAGAAGATTTTTGTAAATTGCTCTCAAATTCTGCTTAAAAATTTAGTAATGTACCCAAAGCAGGCTTGTGACCATAGATACACACGCTTTTGATTTCATGGAGGAGTAGATTTGAAAAATTAAAAAAGGGTAATTTTTTTCCCATCGACGATTGCAAAACTGCCTCAAACTAAAGTCTTCAAATACCGCGCTGTACGCAAATCGTATTTTGGAAATCGAGATAGGGTTATTTTGAAATCGAAGTAGGGTAGTTTTTTCAAACCTAAAAAAGGTACGATATTGTTCAAAATCGAGGTAGGGTGATTCGCTGAAACTTAAAAAACATACAATTTTCTGTTTCAAAAAGTTAAAAAAGATTCTATTTTCGGCAAAATCGACATAGAGTAATTTTTTCAAATCTCAGGGGGGGAAATTGCTAAAACGATTTCGAACTGGATAAGGTTGGGCTCCAGAAATGCTTTTATGGGGTTTTCCTGATTATTTAAAGTTTGAAATGTACCACAGAGTAATTTCTGAAAGAAAAAAAAAACTGCTCTTACCCTAAAGATAAAAAGAAAACTTTTAAAGTTCAATGGTACAAAAAGATTTTAAAAGTAAAAAAAATAATAATATTATTTTCTTATAAATAAATCGTTAGAAAATCCGCAATGTATGCAATTCGGATTCTGGAAAACTTAAAAAAAAAAAACTTTATTATTTCCAGCCAAAACATAAACAAACAATATTTTTTTTATCCAAAATCGCGGTATGGTAATTTTTATGTGCATAAAATTGTTAAAATTATAGTACGGTAATAACTGTTTCAGTTATATTACGTAATATTATCAATTTTACCGGTAATATTAATTTTGCAACACTGGCCATAACAGAGAAGTACAAAAATAAAAAAAATTTGATTCATTTTAAAGAAAGCTATTTCAATTTGTTTGTTTTCAAAATTTTACCTTCAGCGGAGGCTAGCAACCACCATAAATATGTTACAAAACTAAATATGAAATTTACAATAAAAAAAAAAAAATGTCATAATTGACCCCCAATAATACATGAAACTAATAAGTATATGATGAAATACATATAAATATAACTACAAATAAACGATGTAATTTCATAAATAAAAAATCAAAAGAAATTTTAATGTAAAACTTCAAAGAAACTTTATTTTCAATCAAACGCCTGCTGAGCTCGGTATGCCACTATTATATGTACTTTACATTTACGCAGTTTTTTTAAGCAACAAACACACAAGAATAAAACACAAAATAAAAAATATTTTTTTTTTTTCCTTTGACCTATATTTTACTTTTTTTATTTCCGCCCCCTCTTTTTTTGATACTCGATTTAGTGCACTGAAACAGAAGCATTTTATAATTTCCTTTCATATTAAATATTCAAATAAAATCCTTTCAACATTTTCAATTTTAATAAAATTATTAGACTTAATGATGAGGTAAAAATTGTATGAAAATTACCTCAATAGCAATTTCAATTTAAATCATTTTATTTTGTGTGCTGTATGTAGATGATATCAGTATATTAGGGTGGTCCAAACAAATTTAAAAAGTTGAATACATCATCAGCTAATTTTGAAGATTTTTAGAAGATGAGTTTATTTCACTACTACATACTTATTGTCAAATCTTTATATTTTTCGATTTTTCACTTTGAAAATATGGTTTCAAAACGGTTTCTGAAACCGTTCTTGAAACCATTTTAGCAAATTTTTTTAAAAATATTTCTGAAATCATTTCTAAAAGCCATATTCGGACTGAATTTATCTCAAAATATTTTGAAACTGTTTAAATTTAGTCCAGAAATTGCTTTTAGAAATGATTTCAGATTTTTTTTAAAAAAAAAGGTTTCTAAAATGGTTTGAGAAACTGTCTCGGAAACCGTTTCAGAAACCGATACGGAAACCGTTTCGAAACCATGTTTTCAAAGTGAAAAATCGAAATATATAATGATTTGACAATAACTATGTAGTAGTGAAATAAACTCAGCGCTTCTAAAAGTCTTCAAAATTAGCTGGTGTATTAAATTTTTTAACTTTCTCGGACCACCCTAATATATATATATATAAATTTTGTAAATCTATAATAATAACTATATATATAAAG
This sequence comes from Catotricha subobsoleta, assembly GCA_011634745.2. Classification (NCBI taxonomy): domain Eukaryota; kingdom Metazoa; phylum Arthropoda; class Insecta; order Diptera; family Cecidomyiidae; genus Catotricha; species Catotricha subobsoleta. The sequence goes on along the minus strand of JAABKK020039243.1, from coordinate 6,822 downwards.
ATTTACATATTATTACAATTTTGTATAATACACAATGGTTTGTCTGTCTTTAAAGAGCATATTTCTTGATTTGAATTTGAAATATGTGCCTAGAAGTTAAATCATATATGATTCATCATCATTATATAGGCGTACATATATCGCACAAATTATATTTCTTGATGCTTTTATATGAAAATGAGAATGCGTTGCTCAAATGATTTTGTAAAGAATATCAGGCATACAAAACGAAAAATTTGTGCTTCCAGTTTTACACTCAAGGACGGATACTAAACACATATATATGTATAGGAAAGGACTCACACAAACATATAAATTATCTGCGTTTACATATAATCTATCTATATTTATGTATATTTTATATATGTGTGTGTGCAGTATGTATATATTATTAAAATGTTTGATCTTTTCATTATTGCACATATCCAAGTGTTTTCCATCGTTTGATGTTTTATATTATATTTCAGACCATAATAACAATTCTGTAAGCGTTTGCGTTTTACTTTATCAAATACCTTCCTGTATATTTTACCATTCGGTTATTGATTCCAAAAATCTAATTATGTTTGCGTGCTATATTTAACTATATCTCTATTGCCATGGATTTTATTTGTGATTATTTCTTTGAAATGATTTTAATTATAAATTGTTTCGCGTCAAATTTGAATGTAGATTCCAAATGACTATTTATTGCAATAAACAACTATCAATATACATATTATTATTTTCTCGGTAGATGCTGTGAAAATAACATAAACAGCACAGGTGCATGCACTTATTGCAATTCAATGTGCAACAAAAAAAAAAAAAAAATAGAATAAAAAAAAGAAAAGAGAAGAAGAAAAATCCAAAAGTAGAACCTGGTGTGTCATTTGCAAATATGTATCAAAATGTACCCTGCTGAACTAAAGCATCGCACCAAATACACAAAAAAGGAAAAATGAAAACTAAAAAAAAAAAAAAAAAACTAAATGACATTTGATTTATATTTTTGTGAATTTGTTTTGTGGGGTACCTTTACCATGTATATATTGTATATATTGCAGGCAAATTTAAAAAAATAAAATTAAAAAAGCACACAGATTTTTCTCGACGACGACGACGACAACGACAAAATAACATATAAATTTCGTACGATGCCCTTCTAGGATGAACGCTTTAACTGCTTATGTATGGATATACCATATACATATATGTATCGCACGATACAATATTCTGCATGAATTTTATGTAGGTGCGCTGCTAAAACCCCCAAATGATACCGAAAATTTTAACATCTGTTCACCTGACAGAAAATACAACACCCAAGAGCCCATTTTAACTCTTGTATTTTATGTAATATATGAATGTTATTTAAGTAGCGAGAAGTTTATTGATTTATAATAGGCTATGTTATACATTTTAATATTATGATGTATATATATTTGTATATCCATACACAAGTTCCAGAATATAGCATGCACGAAAATAATTTTGATAAATTGGTTGGGGCATGTTTGGGTTTTGAGTGCATGTTTTGGTTTTGAATAGAAAAAAAAAATGCCAGACAGACACAATCAAAAAAAAAAACAAAATGATTGTATATATTTGTTTTGTATCGATTATGTGCATTATGGTTTATTTATAAACAAATATAATACGTAAATGCTTAATTATTCTGAAAATGTTATTGTTCTTAAAGTGAACATCGATACATGTCTCTGTATCAATAAATTCCTTAATTATTATTATATCGTTCAAAAGAAAACTATTACTTCATTCAAAATGTAATCAGAACATCAATTATATATGGCGTTTAATATGCCACCAATTTCAATTCGACCGAAATAACTTTTATTAAAATTTATTTAAAATTTGGCGATCGTATTATCGAAAACTGAAAAAAAAAAATACTAAGTATATTCGCAAACTAAAAATAAGATACTGCTTTGTCTAAAATAATGAGTGCCTTAGTAAATTATTAAATTTAATATTGATAAACTTATTGGTTATTTATTTATTTATTTTATCATTATTAATGTGTTCAGCGTACGTCTCTTTCCCACCTACTGAATGATGCTGGCACGACGGCCGAATACAATAATGATTGGTAGGACTTGAACATATAATTTTCTGGGAACCACGGGAAACCAGTCTATCTCTAGAAGTGAAATAGAAAATCACTTACTTACCTAACATTAAAGAAAAATCTTATAAATGACGCTATATTAGCCGCCACACTTATATATTAACAATTAAATATTTCATTCTTGGTGAACTCATTCAATCTTTATGTCTATGTATGTGTGTGTGTATAGATTTATAAATGTCCTTTGCTCGCATGTTTATCGTCGTTCGTCTTCGTATAATAAATAATATAATTAATAACTAGATGAAAACCCTAAAAGAAAAACTCTTTGAGACAAAAGACATTTGACACACTTCTACTATTTTTTGTGATTTAATTTATTTTTAATTTACTTAATCTCATTTTTCTGCACAATAAATAGATTATTTTTTTGGCGTCTGTCTTTCAATTAAATCAGTAAATCAAAAGCTTTACAAAAATTAGCAGGACTTTTTATTACCTAAAAATTGCAAAATTCAATTCAATGTTATATTCGTTCATCTTTTATTTATGAAACCATGTTGATAAACGGATATGTGTTTATTTAAATGAAAGGACAGTGCATTATATATATTAAAGAATTAATTTTTCTATTTTGCCAATTGTAGACATATTAGCAACGTACATCTCCGATATTATTATTTGATGTTCGTCCTGTTCCTGTATCATAATATGAGCAGTTACACTTACATGCTTTTCATACTTAGGGTGACAATGTTTTTTTTTTTTTTTTATCGATTTTCAATTTTTCAAGATGCGATGTATTTTTTAGACGGCTCGTGTGGAGAAAGTAACACGTGCAAAGTTACAGCTCAATTTTAGTTCTGGAAGTAGTGTGCCGCAAATCGATATTTTACTAAAAGTGACAAAATGGACATGTATAGGTAACAAATTTTTTGAAAAATAAAATAGATTCATGTTAATTTCTCCACCCGATACATCTAAAAAATGCATTAGCATTACAACTTGAAAAGTTGAAAATCGTGAAAAAAAAACTGTCACCCTAATATATATGTAATTAGTTTTAATTCAAGCGGAATTGAGAGCAACGGCCAACCTCTCGTAGGTAATAAATAAGAAATGCATTGAATAAAAAAAAACATAATTATAGCTACTTCTTTTTTTTCTTTTTTTATCAAATTATAACTTGACACGGAAGTTGAGAACTTTTTTCTAATGAAATTATAACAATACATAACTATATAATTCTACCATCTTCTAGAAAATTAAAAAACTTTTACATTAAAAAAAAATAATAATAATAATATTATATAAGAAAATAAACTAAAAAAAAAGACTGGATAAAGATGTCTTTTTCTTTGATAGCATTATGTTAAAGTTGACCGTTCAATATTCTATTATATAATATGACAGTAGAAACACTTAGAAATAAACTTTCCAAATTCCCATTTCAACAAAGGAGATTAAATTATAAATGAAAAGAAATACATATATAAAAATATTTTTCCTTCTGTCATATTCATGTTGTTTTTCCCTTCAAATCATAAGGAAATATGTGAGTAAATATGAAGTAAATGTAATATCATTTGATGTCATACTAAAAATACATACAATATACATATATACAAATACATAATATATATATATATATATAATATGTACCTATATCCTATATATATAATATATATTTATCAGTGGCTGATGTGCCATTCTACCATGTTGTTTATTATAATAATTACAGTCTTTACATATATAATTACAATTTACACAAACAATAACATGTAGTTTATTTGATTTTAGATTATGTTTTATGTAATATAAAACAACAAACCTCTCTCTTGAGTTTTAACTTTTTTTTTCCTTTTTATATTTACATTATTTATACTTAAACTAAAAACAAACAACATTTATTACATAGGCGCCGCTGACAATCTTAATCAAACGGTAAGGGTCCTGGTAATGAAATGCAAAAAATAAACCGTATGAAACGTGCCACTGTATACTCAAAATATTATTTAAAATAAATCGTATAATTTTATTAAGACTATATACCAACGACTTAAAAGGTATAAGGGCGTACTGATGGCTAAACAAAACCTGGAGTGCAAGGAGAAAAAGAACCCAGTGACACGTTTCAAAATGTTAAAAGAAGAGATACTAGTTCCATTAAATTATCGTTGAGTGATACTAAATTCCAATCATTCCTTTCGCCTAAAAAAAGGGTCAGCAGATTTCAAAATTTTAAAACAATACTACTGCCATCAAAATCCTAAAACCAAAAAAAGCTGTCATACGTTTCTGGAAAAAGCCCATGCTGTTTTAAAAATACTTGCATCCTTATACCTACCTAATGACCATACATTTACTTAATACATATATAGAATATTTTCTAATATATACTAAATATTTCAGACCCTGTGCTCTAAATCTAAATTCGGCGCCTATCTATTTATATATGTATATATTATGTAACATATTTATCAGAGATGTGAATTGAAATATAACTAATACAGCATCATAACGTCATCTAGCTGTATATTGAAATGTATAAAATATATATCAAATAAAAAAGTTTTGTAGGAGTAAATAAATATACACGGTTCGATGTCTAAAACTAGTTTTAGTTACAGTTAAAGAGAAAACTACATACAACCAAAATACAAAACATTTTATAAGCGGTCAGTCAAAAGATTTTCTGCTTGAAAGGACTGGTATATAAACATGCCGGCTTTACTATATCTCATGACAAAATGTTGTCTTTAAACTTATGTTTCATTTTACGATATATATATTTCATTGGATGAATGCCAACCAGAATAGAAAAATCGAAATGGTATCACCACAAAATGTATTTTATAGAAAATCGCCGAACCCAGTCGTTAGGCTTGAATCCAGCCGCCGTTTGCCTCTATGGTCACTTAATGCATAATGTATTTATTTTATTACCTTCTTTTAAATATATATCAGATAACAAACCTTTTCAAATATCGAGAATGTTCTATATTTCAAAGCCAAAAAAAAAAAAAACAAACAAAAAATGTTTTTTTAGAGTTAAATATATAAAACTTAGTTACATTTACATTAAAACTATATATAATAGGAAATATGTAAAAAAAACGTTACATGGTTGTAAATTGTAATTGATATTATATTCTCTAATTTATATTATGGAACACAAATTTATTGGAAAAAATAAGCAAATTCATTCAAACATACATGCAACGTAAATATACTGTTTTCTTTTTTTTATAATTATTCAAATATGTATTAATAAAATTGAATTTCTATTTACCATAGTTTTTCAGAATACAAAGTTTGTAATATATTTTTTTAAAAATGTACTATAGTTACATATTCGCGTTCGTTTTCCATGAATTTCGTGTTATTTGATAAAATTTAAGGTACATCCAGTCCATAATATCTACTAAATATCATTCGCATAATGATTCTTAAAAATATTTTTACCAATATTTGAACTTAGCATGAATAATTATTTTTATTTATTTTTTGCAATTTAAATTACTTAAATTCAGTGAATCGGTTCTGCAAATAATTATGTTTTATTTTACTCTCTAATTACGAGTAAGTGTTTTATGAAAAATGGTAATTTATTTTACTATTTGAGTGAACTAAACTTCAAAAACGCCTGCTTTTTGAATTCAGAAGTGAACCTTCAATTTTGTTTTAAAAGACAACCGAATACTTAGAAATAGAGCTGTTAATAAAAACCGGATTTTCGTAATAAACCGTGCACAGCATAGTTTATACTGAAAATATGGCGCTGCATGTATACCTGTGGGCAACTACAACAACAAAATACATTGCTTTGCCCACAGGATAAGCGGTGCCTGGCGGATTTTTTCAACACGAAAAGCATGGTTTACTCGGATTTTGAAAGAATGGATATCCGGATATTATCAAAAAAAAAAGAAGCACACCGGTTGGACGGGTTTTCCGTTTTTTTCGGTTTAGCGAATTTTGAAAATTATACGGATATCGACGGTTTTTCGGATATTGACGGTTTTCGCGGAGTTTTAAATTTACGGATATGGGTTTTCCGGATAATTTGAAACCGGATATTTTGAATACGGATATCCGATTATTAATTTTGACTGATAATTACAACTCTACTTAGAACCGAACCCCTAATTTTATTTTACAAGAACCGAACCCCTTACGAAATAAAGGGGTACAATTCCCTGCTTAAATGTAACTACATCTATTATTCAAAATCTGTCGTTCAAAAGAAATTGCACAGTAAATATACAGTTAAAATTACTTCGTTGATTTGTTAATTACAATTGACAGAATTTTCAAATACAACCAAAACCATCTAACTATCGAACATGTTTTAGTGAATTGATTGTATATTAGGGGGGATCGAATTTCTCAGAACTGCCGGTACCATCATTTTTTAATTAGCATTTGGTCTCCTGAGTAACGAATATAAATGATTTTAAAAAAAAGTTCAATTTCGGTATGCTTGAGGCTCTTGAAGTTGTCAAAATTGCAAATTTAAAGCACTGTAATTTGGTTCCGTTTACACTTAATTGTATTTCTGTATTCTCCGACAGTTAGAGTTAGTCAATGCCTTTCAAATAATATATTGACCATACTTAGTTTACTACGAAGTTCGTAGTTATTATGTTTCAAATATTATAAAAAAAACAATTTTTAAAAATCTAATAACTACGAACTTCGTAGTAAACTATGAATGAACAATATATTATTTGAAAGGCATTGACTTGCTCTAA
>JAABKK020039221.1:0-13615 GCA_011634745.2 Catotricha subobsoleta | reverse complement strand
TGTAACTGAAACCCTCTCGTAAATGAAACGATTTAGGTGCGACGAAAGGCGTTTCATTTAGAGAGGTTTTACTGTATGTTGAAAAGTTCTTTATACCCATCAAAATAATTTTCAGGTCAAACAAAATTTTCAAATATTTTCAAGAATGCTAAGAATTTTTTTTCACTACACTTTTTACTATACCCATCAAGCAAATAGAAATAGAAAGGAACAAAAAAAACGAACGAGTGATGGATCGTCGGTGGTTTGCTAGATAGTATACCCGTTTGTATACCAGTACCTCTTTAAAATGTCAAGAATATTTAGTTAAAAATAATTGTTGCTTAAATACCTTTTTCCGGCAGATAGAAATCATGGTTGAATGTCAGTTTTATTTTTTTTTCCAATTTTTTTTTTTTTTTTTTGTGGGTAAATATTTAAAAATCTAAGTCTGTAACATTCCCGACTCTTATTATAAAGATGATAACCATAAACCTTTTCTTTCTTTTTTTTTTTTTGTTATTTTGTTCTGCGTTTAAAAAAAAACAATGTTTATTTTTTCTACAATAAATAAAATTTAATTTAAACAAACAAAACCGCGCATTAAACATTATAAAAGGGTGATATTCATATAGGAATTTAAAAACCATAATAACACAGGTTGACGCAGATCTGTTTTATTTTTAATGTAAATATGCTTTTCTCTACTCCGTACATAATGTGATAATAACAAAAGAACAATTTTTTTAAATAGAATGTTAACAAAAAAAAAAAAAAAATAAAAAAAAATGCCAGAAGCCAAAAAGTATTAAAACATCACTTCCATTTTTATTCTAAATGTTGCATGTATGCTTTGTTATGTCCACATATTTTAAATTTTCATATATTTTTCATATTTTTTTTTTCGCTTCTCGCCCAAGCACAGAAAAATTAATGTTCATATTTCTTTCCATTTGCTTATATATCATAATAATTCGCATTTTTATATTTTATGTTGTGTATGGTAAGTTGTATGTGTGTTTGTGTGTTTGTGTGTGTGTGTGTGTGTGCGTGTGTAAATACACAAGTAATTTTAGTCATTCATGCATATAATATGCTTTAATTTATTTTATTTCATTTTTTTTTTGCATGGTAAATAGCTGATAATGAAAATTTAAATAATAAAAATATTATATACGTATTGTATTATGTTGAGCTTTGCTATTATAGTACATATTATGTAGAATAGATTTACGGTAACTAACATACATATACGAATTAAACTTAACGAACCATATACCACCATTTACATATATATAACAGTATGAATAATTAGTTTGTGAAAATTATTAAAAATTATTATTATTATTATTATTATGCAATTATACAATCACAATGTTTGACAATGTCGAGTCATTAATTAACGTAATTATGAACAATTTTATATGAACACATAATTACCACACATTATACGCCAAACTTAACTGTTAACATTATAAATTTGCTGTCGAAGTCGAACGTAGTGTAGTTGTGGAGGCAACAAAAATTTTGTAACATTTATGTTATAATACCCATTTTACAGATTAAACATTGCAGAACGAATTCAAAATATTAAGTGGATAATTTTACAATTATTTTTTCGTTTTTCGTTTTTCATTTGTCACTCACACCGTTGGTTGTACGTTTTACGTGTGCCTTTGATGCATATTTATCTCTATTATTCTGTATAAAAGTAAAAGGTACATTACCTCATGGTAATGTATCCCTTGAAAGAGCTGATAATAACGTTCATAGAAATTATGCAGGTCTTATCAGTTATTAAACAGAGAAATGTATATTATGTGTGTTATATGTCGTGTGTTGTTTTTCATATGAAAAACCATTAAATAATTAAATATTATATAAATATGCACAGATTGCATATAATGCAGGTACAGATTATGTTGCGTATATGCACTTATGCAGTACAATTTTCAATTGTTCACCAAAATCCGTTTTTTTTTTAGTTATATTCCGAATGTAGAAGTAATAACATTTTGTTATTTATATATTGAGATAAGTTGTGAAATGTAGAGATTACGAACCAAACACCTTCCTTTTTTTGTATTTTCAATATCACAGCATACTTTTTACTCACAAGTTATACTAAATCAACATTTCTACGTTGTCATTTCATTTTATTGCATCGGTCACTTTTCGGAGTCTAAAACAAAAAAAAAAAAATTTGTTGACTCATTTACGATTAAAATGGGCTAACATTTCGTATTTATAACAGGTTGGACGTTATCTGTAGTCGACCGAAGTATAGAGAAATGTATATTTAATTTGTTTTAATTTTTCATGCTGAGGTACAAAATGTTGCCCAGATGACCATATCTGACTTGCTCTTTTTAAAAAATAACCCAAAGATAAAAGTAATAAAACGGTTTAGTTATTATATCTAACATAACATAATATTATATTATGCAAAGCATTTTAAGCACGTTTTGTTTATTTAATTAAAAATTATATTTAGAAATATATCTAAATAGATTTGATAAAAGCAAAAATGTTATATACACACACCTACTACATACGTACACACACTTAAACAAATGTAATAACATTTTTTTGGTCTTCATTTTTTTGGGTATTTTATTTTATTTTTGTTTTAATCTTGCACCAAAATGTTCCTTCTTAATCGTTAAACAGATCTCATTCTCAATATAGATTTGATTTTTGTTTTAGTAAATTTTGATTTCATAATAAGACCAAAATTTCATTTTTAAAACTATTGATTTTGTTTATGTTTCAAAAAAATATATAAAAAAAATCAAAAATTATGAAGGAATATTTTCTCAAACTCGTATTTAAGTACAAAAAAACTATATATTTAACTTATTTAGAACAGATTTCGAATAGTTAAAAGTATTTATTGGAGTTAATAATAATTGTTTTTGAAATTTATATGTTTGTGTTTGCAACCATGTTTTTCTTCTTTTTTTTTCTTTCTAAAAAGAAAAGGAAAGAAGCATTTAATGAAAAATCTGTTAAACATTTAGCATTTATATTTAAAATTCATCGTAAACATTCACCGAAATAAATGACTAAGAATTTTTTTTTTCTTTCTTTTCATTTTAATACAATTTAAAGCAGGTCCTATCGGTGCTAGTATTATAGCAATAAGTCCAAGCTATGTGCTTGATCGTAATCCAGCTTTATTGATGGGTAAACCAAATTTTGAATCAAAAGGACCACCCATTGTTGCAGCTAACAACAATAATTGTAAACAAGATGAAAGTGAAAAATGTCTTTTATAATATATTTCACGTTATATATCGAATAATTAATAGATTGTATAAGTGATTGAAGTGAGCGAACAAAATTTTATATATATACAGAGCGGTGTAACAGATAAAAAAAAAACACTGCAGTCTTTTTTGTTCTTTTTTTCTTCCTTTTTTTTGGAAATATCATAGATGTACGCTATAAATGTCTATATGGTAAAGTTGTAGAAAACGATGGACTCTTGATAAAAAGGTATAAATGAATGGATATAAAACTATGGTATAAACGTTTAGGCCATTTTTATACCATTTCGATTATATCATTTTATCAAGTTTCTCGTTCTCTCCAACTTTCCAATAGACGTCAAAAGCCTATATCTAAAATAATAATAAAACTGGAAACTCTCAACGGTTACACTCCTGTATATTACAATTTTGTAAAGAAATAAATAAATAAAAAAAAATCTTCAATATAAATACAAATATTTATTTAAAAAAAAACAAATAATAATAAATATTTTTCACAAAATCATATTACAGACAATAAAAAATACATAAATTATATTAAAAATATACATCTCTAAAAAAAAAAAAGTGTGAAAAGAAAATAATATTAATATTTGCGCACGAAAATAATAAACTACATTAATTAATTATTTAACAAATAAATTATTATTAATTATGCGTAATAACAAAATAAATTAAAAATAAATTGAATAATATTTTAAATAATTAAAAAAAATCATAAAAATAATAAATAGTAAAAGAAAAGAAAATTCCTACGCTCATTAAAAAAATAATAATAATAATTAAATAAAAAAGAAAACACAAAATCTGTAAATTATAAAATTAGGAAATAACTAAGGAGTATATATTGTATAGTTTATCATTTACTGCATTTTTAAATTATATTTATAGTTATTTATAATTAAGTATATTGTAATATTATCCTAGTCATAAACATACGATTTCAAAATATTTTCAGAAATTTTGTATATATATATATAATAAATACTATAAAAATAGCGTAACTTAGTAAGAAAAAAAATATTAATAAAAGATAAAATTCAACTATTACGTAAGTAATTTACATTCGTAGGCTAACCAAAAAAAAAACGAAAAACAAAAGAATTTTCTTCTTCTTTTTTTTAAATAAATTTAAATTCGTTTTTGTACAGTTATAAAAATTCTATTGAAATTAAACACAGAGCACACACAGACACACAAACACACACACACACACACACATCATTATATCTTTATAAAATATTTATGTAAAAAAAAAACTAATATTTCTGAAAATATTTAATAGCGAATTTACTAATTAATATTTTCATAATTTACAATAATTTATTATTTTCTTTTCTTAAACCTAGTAGTTATCGATTTTTATTACAAATTTTACGTATATATATTACGAAACAAAACTGAAATAAATTACATATCTTTATTTTTCACGAATTTATACATTTTTAAAACCCAGACACATAGACGAACGAAATCCATGCATATAAAATTTTATTAAATGATGAATTATTGAAATCGCCATAACATGAATTGTATACCTTCAAAATACATATTAGGAGTATTATAAAATGTAGATTCATTAAAAAAATAATAAAAAAAAAAAGGAAGCAGAAAAACGATTACATATAGAAAGCAAATAATTAAAATTAATGGTTTATTTTCAATTAGGGTTAAATTAGTATAAAGTCTGTTCTACATCCACCCCCCTCCACTTACATCTTATATGATTTTAAGCGCGGATGTTCTACCTTCCAATCTGGGGCGCTACATAAACATAAAATTAATGTATGATTGACATTTGCAGAGATATTTGTAGACCCCCTATTTGGGGACCGTCTTGTGCTGTTCAGTGCTGACGCTCTACACCCCCTATTTTCGTGGCAACTCAAAATTGATGTATAATTGATATTGGTAGAGATATTGAATAAATAAATATGGGAAAAATGCTTTAAAACGCAGACGTCTTATTTGAATGGCCTCTTATGAGAAATATTATTAAAAATGGTGACTAAATGTTTCACTGTTTTGAAAATCTTAGGTATTATTAAATGTTTGGGTAAAGTCAAATATTACCGCGAAAAACATCAATGACCTAGTCTACCCTAACTCCAAATCATTAAAAAAAAATTAAGAAATAAATACGTGTAGACTGTAGAGTATAAAAAGCTGCGCATGACCAATGTTTTCTTTATTACATTTATAATTAAATTGTGTTTACAACTCATTCATTTATGGTACACTTCATTATCTCCAATGAATCTTGTAACAGTGAGCAAAGGCGTTGTTCGCCAAATATTATTTATGGTATAAAATGTTGCTCGAATACTTTTTAAGATCAAATGCAATATGCATTTATAAAATGACAGAAGATACATATAATGTTTCCATCATAGACATAAATGTTCATTACAAATTCACAATGTGAGAGTTTAAAACTCGTTAGCTATCATTTTGATTGTAACTGGGACAAAGAACTTAAGAAAATTGCTTTTAGGTGAACGATACGTCTCGTCGTCTTCTCGCACAAAATACTTATGTGTTTTATCGTGACATTGTTACGTTTTTAACGTTACAACTATGTGTATTAGATAAAGTGAAATGTGTTCACAGATTATTTTCAACATTTCAATAACACAAGTATCCTTTTTATTTTGATTTTTTATCTTTTGCAACATACGATACTTACTCTATGTATATATCTTATATACCCAATATACATTTATGTATTGATATTGAAAAGAAGAGAAGTGAAAAATGTGTTTTTATTACATTATTTCCAAGCGATGTTATAAATGAATAATTTTAAATTATATTGTCTATGAATGGGACCAATTTTCTTTATATTTGATTCTTATATTGTAAATGTTTATCAATAAAACTGTTCTGAGTAACAAGTATTCAAATAGAGATAATGATGAATTTTAATAGAATGGTTATTTGTTAGATCGTTAGATGGTACGCGGTATTGTCGTGCTCGATACTCTATAATTTAATTTAATCTAGGGAATTTAAGTGGAAAATTGGTGTCACCAACATATTTTTCGCCACTAAAAGGTTTCAGTTTTAAGTGACAAAATATATTAATTTTACATTTTGTTATCATGCTTTAAGAAATCAGTACAAAGTTTATTATATGTAGTAAAACATTATAATTTTATATATATATATATATATGTCGGAATAATGTTTAATTATGTGAACTAAATTAATTGAGCAACATTTTATGTATGCGCCATAAGTTAACAGTACATATTTTATCATATACATAAACTCTTATAGTATACAAACGTCTACAATATACTGACTGCATCGAGCTCTAAATATTTTCATATTTTCTATTGAAATGAATTTAAATTGACATGGATTTTTATCATAATTTAAAACTATTTTGAAAATCGATAGGTATGTTAGTATCATTCTTGTATATAAATGCAAAATATAACCACAGAAATTCAATAGCAGAAATAAGACTGGTTGGAATTACTTAGAAATTCGATTGAAATTAGGTCATTAAATCGAATTGAATGTAAGTATATTTGCAAAAATTTTATCTGAAATTCTAAAATTAACTGTACACTAATAAATATTCATTACTTTGCGGATTCAATAAATTACACTAAGTTTCAAATCACTATAAAACTTCTTTGGGTAAAGATTTTCTATGTGATTACTTTTCTCAAAATTTCAAAACCAAACATATGATTTGTCACATACGAACAATCTATGGCCGAAACACGCGTATCTTGATCTAGCTCTATTAGTTGTTGTTTTTTTTTTCTTTCCTCTTTAAATACCCAAGGAGCACAGTGGTGGTGCCACATATGACCAATTCATGACTAATTCATGACCAAATGGTCAAATGTGGCACCACAATGACGACAGAGTGACCAAGTGACGTCAAAATGACGTCATTGTGACCTTTGGTCATTTTGTGTTCCTTGGGTATGTAGTTTTACTAATTATAATTTTCATATGTGAGTTTTTCTTTTATTGAATATTTAATTAAATAAGAGCACGAGGCAAATAAAGTTTCCTTTCTTTTCTAAGAAATTATTAACAAATTTAGATATTTATGTGTAAAACAAATGTTAAATGAAACGTAACCTTGAGGTTTAAATCATATTTTGGTCTCAAGTTTAAAGTTAATTTAAAAACGCTTATAAATTTGATTGATTGAATATAGTTGAATAGTTGCTAAGTAGATTTCATTTGGTTTACATAAAATATAAATAATTAAAAAAAAAAAAAATAGATAATAAATAAATAAATAATTAATATGACTTTTAACTTAAAAAATTTAGTCAAACATAAAATATGAAGGACCATTTTAATAGTAGGACACTTTTGATTTATTTAAATAATTAATCTAATCTTATTACAATTTTTCAATAATTGATTATGCACATGAATATACGTCAATAAAATTTATGTTTTATTATTTTGACGCGATACATTTATTATTTTAGATTTATTTCGCTTCTCTTCTTAAAGTGGGTAAATTAATATCTATATTTATATTGTAATGATATCATAATTATAATAACGTTGTTCTATAAATATAATAATAATATAATGTCTTCTAGACGGAAACGTTAGTCGAATATATTTTTAAATTATACGCATTTGAATTAAATATTATGAAATTTTAAGAAATCAGCTTCTGATCACAATTCTATTTTACATCGTTATTAAATCTTATTCAATATTTAGTGTTTAAGTGTTTCGCAGTGATTTGTAAATATTGAAACTGTTAAAGTATCTACAATAATGACGTAATGTTTGTATAATGATTTTTAGCTCGGACACTCGGCATTTTAAATCTCTACAAGAAAACAAACGGGGCACAAATATGCTCGCAAAAGTGTATGTCGTTAGATTAAGAATCGTTTACAATACCTTACGTCATTGCGGATTATGTTTAATTTGAAATTTGAGAACGATTTTCAATAAATCTCTGCGAATAAAATGTGTGACGCAATCTAATTAAAATTATAATTCTTATCCTGATAAAAGCTCATACATTTTTAGCACAAATCTGAAGAAACAAAAAAAAAAAAACCTTTTCCATAAAACAATACATATTCATTTCTATAAATTTATTGTGATCAAAACCTCAAAATAAAGAATAAGAGTAAAATAAAAAAAACAAATGCACTAGAAAATAACACGAACCACATTAATGGAGCAATAACAGGACCAAAAATATTATCTATATTAAATACATATAATTTTAATTTCATTTCTGTTAAATTGTATAAAATCAACAACAGCAAAAAAGAAAAAAAATGAAATAAGCATTTAATGTGATAATAAGTAGTTTATGATAGTCGCCGAAAATAATTAAAAAAAAAAAGAAAAAATATTGCAAATAAACTTAATAAAAAACTCGGCTAAATAATATATAATTTTTAAAAATTCTTGATAAAAAATAATATGTAATAATAATAATAATAATAAAAAATAAAATAAATAAAAACTTAATTAAACAAATCTAATGTTTATACATAGTTGTTGTGACATTTTTACTTACAAAAAATAAAAAAAAATAAAATAAAAAAAATTATATCAAAAACAAAAAAAAACATTTAAATTAAATTAAATTAAATTAATAATAAATATTTAAACAAAAAAAATACTTTGACTTTATTAATTACTATACATAATAAATAGCACATCATGATCATAAACATTTTCCTTCATCACCACGATATTACATTAGAATACACACTTTCTACGAATTACTAGCTATATAAATATATAAATAAATAAATAATTATTGATAAATCACAGATTTAATAGAAAAATATTGTACATTAACAGAATAAAAGAAAAAAAGCACACAAACAAACAAACAAACAAATGAAAACGTACTTGAAATTCATCGATTTACATTGATATGGAAAATTGCCAAATGTAAAAGTAATGTCCAGACTTATTTTAATTTTATATACTTAATTTGTGTGAGAAATTAAATTACATAATTCATATTCTATTTGCATTGGATTTGGATAATTCGTTTAAAATAAAAATAAAAATAAAATACGTGTAACGTTAAATGTTATTTGAGAAATGCCTCGGGCCATTAATAATTAAGTACAACTGAAATCAATATATGGAAATTTTTATTTATATATATTTTTTTGTCCATACCCAGCATAATAAAAAGGGTAAGCTCATATGGCCAGAATTATTTAATTATTAATTAATTTTACTGTCACAGTTAAATAGGAAACATTCTATAGTCAAATAAATAAATAAATAACTATAATAATGTTTATACCGTGTGGTGTTTAAGAAATTCAAACCAGCAACAGTGTCTCAAATAAGATGATCATATTTATCTTATTTGGGTTAAAGCGCATGATGACCTTTAACCATTTTAGAGCAAAAAAAAAACTCATTTCAAGATCACCATTTGTTCGACTTTTCTAAAGCTTCACAGAAATTTCCGGCCGCTGGTAGATCATCATTTGTTATTTCGTTCTCGAGCTATTTAAAAGACAATATCCAAGTTTCGAGACCCCAACACACCCGAGTAATTCACTAATATTATGAAAAAACACTCTTTCTTTCTTGATATGACCTTGCAGGAGAATTCCAAGGTCAACCCCATAATCAAATTATTGATGTGAACAAAATTCCAATAATCCTATCAAAACAAATCAATAAAATATTAATAATAAAGAAAAAAAATGTGAACATCTTATCTGAAGACATCGTCTGCGCTATTTCACATTTTATTCTTTTTTTTGATGAAATGTCTGTGTTTACATATGAAAATAAAGAAAAATGTATTCGTACTTCTATATTGATATTGGTATGGAATTATCCTTAAAATGAAATAAATCTCTTTATTTTTATGCCATCTCTAGGAGATAGCTTAAGAGAACTATTTCATTATAATGATAATTCCATTATACAATTACCAAAATAAAAAGCATTTAATACACTAACATATTTCACTTCATTTAAACGCGTACACACATTTTCATTATGTCACTTCATTGAAAGTGAATAAAAGGGAAATTCCACTGCCTGTATACCATATAATTATATCTTATTATGGTATAAACCAATCCATACCTTAATAAGATATATAATTAAGGTATACAGATATATATTGTTATCCCTTGTATGGTATAATTATCTGTTTAGATTTAATACCATCACACGGTATGAAATTACTTTTCTTTTCTTTTCTTCTTTTTTTTTTCAATACGGCAGTAACTAAACTCATTCTAAACCATTAGAATCAATATTGTCTAAATGTGTAACAAAAATGGAAATGGAAATAAAAAAATTATTAATTTAGAATAAAAATTTCTGTGATTAATCACTTTTACTGCAACAATTTCATAAATGATTTTAACATCAAAATTGTACACTAAATATCATCTAGAAATATATATATTATTATTATTAGATATTTAAAAAAAAAAAAAGAAGTTTCGTTTTGAAATTGAAAACTAAATATTTAATTAATTACACATTTTTTCATCTCGTACATTAATTACAACTAAACAAAAAACCAAAAAAAAAACATAATCACACACAATATTAATAAATTAAAAATGCTTTCATATTTCAAAAAAAAAAAAAATTAATACATTTATCTAATATTTACCTTAATAAATAATTCTGATAATAATTATATAATTAAATTTTAATTAAATACTAAATAAAGAAAACTAAAAACCAACAAAAAAAAAAAACAAAAAAATAAATATAAAATTAAAATTTAAAAAAAATACCGAACACGCAATACATATTTGGCTAGCGAGTAACCAAATTCCTATTTCATTGTCATTTAAATTAAAGTTTATTGCAGTAGTAGATTTTAAATTTATTTATTTAAATAATTTATTTGTTTTTCATTTAAATTGTATTAATTAATATTAAATAATTGTTAAGTATTTTATCAACAAATGGTTATTAATGAAAAATTTTATTTAAAAAAACAAAAAACAACAAAAAATGATTTACTAAAAGATTGAAATGGAATGTAAATTATATTATAGAGATATATATATAAAAAAAAAAACAAAAAAAAATGATAGGTAATATTATGAATTATAAATTATGAAACAAAATACATTTTAACAAAATATTGTTGAAAATAAATGAAATCATTTTACACATTTTTTTTCTGTAGTTTTGAACATTTTACTTAAATACACATGCTCTCATTTAAATAGCGATTTTATTCAGAGCAGTTGTTGGTAAGTATTTTTTTTTAGCAAACAATTATGGGAAAATGTGTGCTTTTTATTTTTATTTTGCATAAATTAATAAACTTTGGGTTCGCGGAACGCTGTAAGTCATCAAAATTATAAAAGTGTGAAAGGTGATTGTCTGCGCTTTTTTTATGTTGGCTGGATAAAGACGACAGACCTTTTTCATGATTTTTATAATTCATTTTCAGAATTTTACATAATCAGATGTCGTCGATGAAGACCCTTTAGTATATTATAGATATGCTTACGATAGAATCAATTTATACATGCCATGCAATGACCCAAATTCCATTTTCGAAATATAACGCCTGTATATCCATATTTGTATTCGAAATTATTTAAAAGAATACAAGCGTGACGTTTAGTAGCTAGTTTTCCACCTATTTTCCTATGTCGTATTACAGGTAAGTTATAAGTGACAAATGGCGACACATTTATCTCTGAAACTAATTGAATCAACTTTTTCAATCTAGTTTCGTCCGTTGCTCATTTTGGGTATTTCATATCTTATTTATCTCATTCTCTTCTTAGAATAAACTTCCTAATTGACATTATCTTACTAGTTTTTAATCTCTAGCAAATAATTCATTGAATTAAAACGTACTGATATACACTTTATAACCCCTCTCAAAAACCTGTCTATTTCGAAAAATACATAATACTGACATTAGGTTCATTAGCATTTCGTAATGTTATCCAATTAATGTCAATTTCTATTTTTTTGTTTTATTTTTAATTATATTCAGTAAATCGCTTTCAAAGCTCTTTTCTATTTTCACCATTATTTTCAGGTCTATATAGAATTAATATTAATAATCTTGATGATAGATCTACAGTGTAAATGTACAATACACCTGATTGCTAAAATATATTTTGTTCATGTTCGCATTGTATATCATTAGGTCTACCTATCCTATCTAACTTTGTGCCTCTACAATATGTACACATAAATATTAATTGTCATCAAAAGGACCTTCTCTATAGATAATGATACGCCTATGTTGTATATTATGTTTCACCGATAATTACAATAATTTATGTTCTGGCACGCTTGAAATTTTCCAATAATCATAATAGAACCAATTATTATCTACAAATATATACTCAAAGCGTTCAACTGAATGAAAATGGATGTCATTGTACATTTTCACAATTATATTTGTATTGGAAAGGACGTTGTAAATAATATAATGGATTTTTATGATTGCGAGATAATTAAATAATATTACATTTTATCAAAAAAAAAAATGAAAACTATATTTACAAAAATTCATCAACGAATACGAATGTGCTTTTTTTTAAATGAATGTTTTAATTTGTTTATTTGTATATATTTACAATTGCCTATTATGTATCAGGATTGGTACACGACATCATTTTTGTGAGAAAAAAATAGTTGGGCAAATTTTCTCCAATTTCCAAAAGTTCACAAACAAACAAAAAAAAAACAATTTTGTAAAACCATTACTTGATTTTTTGTTTAAATTTGATCAAATTTCTCAAAAATGATGTAAAATGTTAAGAATCACCTATATCGATATTCTCAAGAAACCTCAAAAGCATCAACCGAAATTCCTTAACTTGGCGGTGATCGTTTATAATTGTAAGCGTATAGCAAAACACATTAAATCTGCTATTCTTTACTTATATAATATTTAAATTTCATTTTTGATATGGCTTAGACTTATCCATCCCGAATATTTAAACTCAAATGAAAAATGAATTTAATCTTTAAGTAAGCATTTAAAATATAATTAAAATACTTTTCATTAAACAACTTTTCATCGTAATTTTTTTTCTTCTTTTTTTTTTCTTTGTGCACATTACCCATTCCAAAATATTAAACTTATATATAGAGAAGGCAAACATACAGCTACAAAATATGTGTTTAGGTAGGTCGTTTGTCGTACAATAAGTATAAGAAATATTTCTTGTCATCTTATGCAATCAAATAATTCATGAATTTTTAAAAGATGGTATTTTGGTAAAACAGCTCATTAATCATTGTTCTACATATATATATATTAGGGTGGATCGGCTTTTTTTTCATACCTTCTACCATGATTTTCTGAGTTGCATTTTGTCCTCTCATTAACGTGCTAGAAGGATTTTGAAAATAAATGAGATCTT
>JAABKK020039210.1:0-13616 GCA_011634745.2 Catotricha subobsoleta | reverse complement strand
GTTAATTCCATTTGGCGATAATACCATTTGGCGATAATTCCACTCTTTGGCGATAATTCCTTTGGCGATAATTCATGTACCCTAATTTGCTTATAAATTGACCATCGGTAAAGTGGAAAACTTTAATATTGCTTTAAGTTTGAAACATAAATAAAATATGTAAACTAAGAATAAATTGGATTGTTTGTGATCGCTCATAATTTATAATTTTATATGAAAAATGATTGATTATTTGGAGTAATGAAATTGCTGGATTCCAACGTTTTTCTTTGATATTTTATCCTTATTTTAAAGTTCATTAAATGAAGAATGAATTTCTTTATTCATTTAATGAAGTTTCCAAATCAGTACTGCGAAATCCCAATCATTACTGCAAAAAACACCATTACTACAACTTATTTTATGATACTGATACTTAGTTACTCGGCTATATCAAGCGTAAAGAATCAATTTAGAAAAAAAAAAAAAAATATGAAGATAAAAAATGTACTCTTGATCTACCCGGGTAATGGACACGCTCAAAGTACATTACCATGGAGATGGCAAGTAAATAATACATCCATACTTAGATAAATCATGGTCATGGAAAACATAAAAGAAACGTCACTTACTTCAGGTGAGGTATTTCTTGATTCTTCACTTTCAATTTCATCCTATAATTTAATTTAATATGTGCAATCACAAAATAATAAAATTAAAAGAGGAATAATAAATTTTGTTAGACTCACTGTTTGAGCAAAAAAAAAAAAAAATTACTGTAGTAAAATTTAAGTGACAAAATTTAGTGACAAAAAGTGACCGCTGTGGAAAAAAGATACCAAGTCACCTACTGTGATCCCTGAAATATTTTTTTAATATGAATCATCGGTCGATATTTTGTATAGGGTTTTAAAAATAAAAAATAAACTAAAATGTCAAAAAATAAAACCAAAATGATTTTGACGTTTAAACCTGATTTATGTTCCGCTGAAGTGATAATAATCACCTATGGTCGACTCCTATATATTTTTAAAGACACAATTTTAGTGTAAAATATTCGCCAATAAAAAAAAACGTGTTATGATCAATATATGGACAAAAGTCGTGTCTATAAATGATTTTTCTGTAACATGTACCGTTTGTTCATACGCCTGCGTTAGCCAACTCATATGGAATTATCACAAGTCACAAATAAAAAATACATTTGCCGCAACGTAGCAAAAGATAATTAAAAATAGTATTTAAAAATTTAAAGTAGACAAGATAGCTATAGTTTTGCAACATTAAAATTCACGAATATAAATCGAAGAATTTTCAACATTTGATTTTAAATTAATTACTAAACGAACCATACAATTTTGATTCTGTGATTATTTATCAACAATTCAGGCTATTTTATTATTGATATTTTTTGGATAAATTCTTTTCTAAAATTATTAGCTACATAAACCAACAGCAAAAAAATTAACTCTTTTACGAATTGAAACCTGCATTTCTAATAACTAAGGTGAAAACTAGGTGGTGCAGTTTAATGTGCGAATGTTGCCAACTTATAGAGGTTTCACTATTATAACTAATCTGTGTGTGTGTAATTGAAGACTGATAAATATATTTTTTTTTATGAAACAATAATGCCTAAAGGCTAGTAGGCAGCGATTCCCGTGAAGTGTAAAACCATACAATAAATATCTATTTTAACAGTTTTATTTCTATTCCGTGAAATTTTGATATTTCTTGTATGGGTTTTCACCAAGTTTTCATTTCAAGAAATCGCACCGTACTAGCCTAACCTATAAAAAGAGTCATGAAATATTTTGTTATTTAATTTTTCAAATAAAACATACATCGTTGGAGCAATCATACGTACGGAGACTTTTGTTTTCTGATTGGGGCGGAGAGGGGTTGCGACTTTCGGAAAAGTGAAAAAGGATATTTCCCCCAAAATACCGCGAATACTCCGCTCCCCATGCAAGTTTAATTTTTATGAAAATGACATAATACAGAATTTCCTCCATTTGAAATATTCGTCAAAAAATGGAAAATTTTAGAACGTCCTGACATTTTTATGACAAAATCAGACTTTTTTTTCTCTGATTCCCTGACTTTTACAGACTGATATAAACCCTCATAATGATGCGAAAATGTTTAAAATACATTTTCACGTCTATCTAGCAATAACGTGTTTTGTAAAAACAATTTTAATTTCCCTCATTCAATTTTTATACATTTTTTTTTTCTGTTTTAACACATTTTTTTATGAATAATTAAAGAAATTAATTATAATAATATTCTTTTTGTTATTTAATAATAATATAATTACATTTTTAAACAATATTTATATAAATAATCTCGAACAAAATACAAATTTTCAGACCTACGCGTTGTTGTTGCTAAACCAATGACATATAAAATTAGATTGTTATACTAAATAACGCACCAGATGAAAACATGTGCCTACGTTTTAGAAACAGTTCTAATTTTAATAAATATATGCCTCGTGTAAGTTCACAAAAACTTCAAAGTCGCTCAAATTACAAATACATATTTCGAAAGGAAGTATTGCCATCTTCGTTTATGGTTTTTATGCAACAATTACAAAAACATTGTTCATAATTTGGAGTAACCCAAAATTATGTACATACAGATTGTTTTTTCTTTTTGTAATTATTTTGAAATTTATCAAAAGTAAAGATTTACTTAAAAAAAAAGAAGAAAAGAAAAATATGTTCAAAATTAAATTCTAAATACATAATTTATATTTTTTTAATAATAATAAATAATTATTTTCCAAACATAAAAATTAAAATACTATTTTCGTTTTCTATTAAATACAAAAGTAATTTAACTAATATATAATTTAAAAAAAATTTGCACTGCATAATAACACTGATGAAAATTATTTTGTTTGCCATATATTCTTGTCATCGGTTTTATGTATTTTTGTGTGTGGAACCAATCAAATGAAATTCACTATAGTAATTGTTGTAAATACAATGGATTTTAATATGTGGATACATCTCATCCACCAATTTTTATATACGTCAATGAACGATAGACGACACCCCACCAAATGGCATAATTAAACAAACAAATAACATACGGATATCGATCGATGATTTTTTTTTTTATAGAAATTTTGGCATGAAAATTTATATTGAACTCGTTTTTTTTTCTATCTTTTAGCCATTTTTCCAAAAGACTGCAATTATAATAAAATAAAATAAAAAAAATAATAAACGATTTAACAAAAAAAAAAAAAAAAAATAGAATTTTAAACACACGCATTGAATTTACAGCAAATAAAAAATTAAAAATAAATTGTATGGTATACACAAACAAGCATTGCTTTACTATTGTTCTGAGATGAAATGGATATACAAATATCATGATTATGTTTTTATTTTGTTTGTTTTTTTTTTTTTTTTTAAAGAAAAATGTTACTCAATATTAATCAATATTAATATTTTTTAAATTGACTAATAATTGATATGAAATAAAATGTTCAAAGCGAATATAAAATTATGTACAAAGAAACAAACGAAGATAAAATAATTTTTAGAAAATTTTTCATAGTTTTTCATCATATTTAGCAACAGAATGCTGTTTTGTATGGGTGTTTAGAGTTACGAGCAAATAATCAATAATCATGCGTAATTCAAATATTAGTTCATGCTAATATTGTAGAAATAATTAAAAAACAAAACAAAACAAAACAAAACCAAAAAAGTTTCAATCCATTCAAATTACTGTTTCATTATTACTTTTCAGGGTGTTTAGCGTTCTTGATTAACAAAATTCCCTGACTTTTCCCTGACTATTCCATGACTTTTCAATGAATTTTGCATGACTTTTATTTATATTTTTATTTATTTATTTTACTCGCCTGATTTTATATAACAAATTTTATTAATTTAAAAACTCAAAAATGATACTATTTTCACACAAATAAACCGCGCTGTATGCAAATCGTAAAAATTAAAAAACTTCCCTGACTTTTCTATGATTTTTCCCTGTCAAGCAAATTCCCTGACTCTTTTCCCTGTTTCCCTGACTTTTCCAGTCGCTAGATACCCTGCTTTTAGGAAAAAAATATTCATTTGAAATTTAAAATGTATTTTTCAAATGATTCTTATTTTTATTTATAATTAATCTATAATTTATGGCAGCGGCTAAATATGATATATAAGATTTTCTGTCAGTTTTTGGTAAAGGATAAAAAAAAAATTAATAAAACTTATTTAATATTTAATAACAATTGGCTGTAGCAGCGGATTTGTTCACCTTAATGAAAGGCCATTAGTATAACCTTCTGAAAGTCTTTGATAAAGAGAAAATAATAAATAAAAAGATATTTCTGTCATATAGCCTGTGAAAAGTGTGTTTATATCACATAACATTTTATAGTTATTCTCATCCTTTATCATCAAATTAAATTAATACATTTTTAAACTAACTAATTTATTGTGGAAGAAAATTATTACAAATAAATTTAGTGAATTGTGCATTTTTTTTCTTCTAAATATATAAATTGGATTCATTGATGTAATTCAAGGTATGTACCCTCCTTAGTTAGGGAAATAACTACAAAATGTAGCTCGAGTAGTGCTCTTTTACGTAGAAGCATGAACATTTGTTTTCCGTTAAATTGAAAATCTCTGAATTTAACACGCTTGATAGGCCGGACAAATTTTTGCCTCCTACACCCCCCACCAAAACTTCAAAAATGTATATATTTATAGGTAAATATCCCTAATAAGATTTGTAAAATGTGTCCATTTTTACTTCTATTATAAAAAAATTTCTTAATAAGATCAATTTATTAACAAAATTCTGATAATGCGAATTCTATGGGTACCTACAGTAGTTTCTATTAATTATTATTACTATTTTTTTTTTTTTTTGCAAATAGAAAAAACTGAAAATAATATAAATTTTATTTTTTAGTCTTTCAAAACACAATTAAACATATAAATAATAAAACGATCGATTTATTCCTAATTCAAAATTACTTACTATCGCGACATATTAAAAGTTATGTTATTAAAGAAAGTTGAGTAGTTAAAATTTAAGATTGAGCACAAACATTTAATAGAGTTGAATGTTATTATTGATGAATAAGTAAGAAGACATGTTGAAATATTTGATATAAAAATAGCAAAATATGTAGCAATATTCGATTGTTTTTACTTACTTGCATTTGTTGCATGTGCTGCATTTGTTGTGCTTGCATCATATGCTGTTGTTGTTGCATATGCTGCGCTTGCATTTGTGCCTAATTTTAATATAAAATTTCTAGTCAGACATACTTTTACAATTAACAAGTAATATGAAATCAGAGTGTTATAACAAGGACGTGATTCACTGCCGAACTATAACTTAACCACTATGAATATGCCAAAGCAAAATGTATTGGTAAGATTCAGCATTCAGCAGTGAAAAAAAGATCCTGTTTTGCGAACCCATGTTATTACCTGCATTGTATTCGGCATACCAGACATAGGCATTGGTCCAGCTTGATTTGGTTGAGGTAAACCTAGACCACCTAAACTGCCCATTCCTATATTTCTTAAATCCGAAGATACACCGGATGGGCCACCCTGTATGCAAGAATAAAATCATTATTAATATTGTGTTCAAAATTTATTGGCATCTGTAATTGAAACTAAAAAAGTTCCAACAAAAATATTGAACCTGTTGCTGTGATTGTTGTTGTGGTGATTGGTGTTGATGTTGTTGTTGGTCTGATAACATATTTTTCCAATGATCAATACGTTCATAATGTTTCTTTATTAATTCATCCTTTCGATTAATTTCAAATCTTAAATCTAAATTTTCTTCTTTGAGAACAAGTTCAGGCTTAAGCGCAGACAATAGAAAACGTTTTTGAATAAAAAATGCTTCCATTTGCCTGGCTAAATCAATAAACTTTAAAGTGGTTTGATCCACTTCCAAACCAATTTCATCTTTGTCAATGCCAGTTGAAGCTTCCTGTTTTGTTAAAGCGTGAACGCATGCCTAATAATATGAAATATGGATTAAAATTGTTCTACATATATATAATAATGTGGTTGACCGTTCGTGTGCATAAATGTAAAAAAGGCTTTTGGTCGATGTTATCTACAAATGTAACGAAAATCATAAGCAGTTATCTGCATGTATTACGAATAGCATTATACAACCTTATGCATTTCGTAAAATTTGTAGATGGCACCTAATGCCAGATCACCAACGATATATATGTATATATTTTCGTACAAAACATGTCGAAAATGAATGCAACATAGACGCCATTCAGTACTTGATTTTGTAAATTGAATTAGGTAAGATTTACATTTTTATATTTACCTGAAATGATTCTTCAAATTCGTCCACCAAATTACCATTTCCATTTGTCGATGAGGCCATTTTTTAGTTAATTACATTCATTTTTTGTTAATTTTAAAATTTATATTGAAAAATGAAGAAACCAATAATCACGCCATTTTTGCTTTAACTAATGTGAAGGTGGTTGCATACGACTGCTCAAACGATACTTAATACGAAAGAGTTTGACATGAACTTCATTTCGTTCGATTGCTGTTGTAGTAAAATGTTCAAAAAATAAAAAAAAAAAAAGTTATATACAAAAGAAGGAACCGCGAAAAAACTCGCGCTACCTTTTAGCTAATTTCGGAAAATTGAAAAAACATAAGGGAGTCCGAGGCTATTCTGGAAGCTCATTTTATTTTGAACTCCGACATTTTGTGGGAGCATTATATTAGTCGGTTTGAATGGTCATCGCCTTGAGTGATCCTTTGGCTATCATGTAATTGTTTTAAAATGTTTCCGCTTGGCACCGCTCGTGTATTCTGTTGTTCCTTTTTTTGATATTAACCCAAAAACCGTACTTACAGCGCCCTATTGGTAGTACAAAAAAAAATGATGGCAAAAAAAAGAAGCATCGCACATCACGCATTTGAAAAAATCAAGAAAAAAAAAATTACCGTACAAAATCAGAGCGCCCTAATATATATATATTAAGGTGGTTCATAGCTAAGGAATGTTAATTCTTTTACTTAAGGGTGGATTGGAATGATATGTCAGAGCCCTCTAGTGACGATTAGTTTCAACCAAATAAATACTCACTCACACGCATTCAGAATGCAGCAAAAACATTGTTTATTAGAAATATGGATCTGTTGAAATGTAGAAAAATGTATGAATTAAAACACAACAGATCCATATTTACAATAAGTAATGTTTTTGAAGAGAAATAGGCATTATGATTATTAACATTAAAAATCGTCCGACAGATGGAACGCAACCTGTTAACCAATTCACCCTTAAGCATAAAATTTAAATGAATGTAAATATAACTGGGCTGCAAGCCGGCATCAAATGTATTTGAATAAAATATAAACACTAAAAATTTTAACCCAACACGATGAGCGGTGCCAAGCGGAAAAAATTGAAGCCAATCACAATTTTCTTTTATGAGTTAATTATTTTCGTCAAAGTGTAACCAGCATATTATACATACGTACTTATTTGCTGTATTACGTAAATAATAGTACCGCGAAATAAGCAAATGACATAACCCATAACATTTAAACAAATTGTTTTGTGTAATTCCGTCATTATCTTTCATTCTGTTGTGAAATAGCATTTTACATGTTTTTCGTTTTTTATTAAAACATTTATTAATATTTGTAAAAGAGTAATAATTATAAAAGACAGACAATGTCTAAGCTTGTTAAATTAACCATACAGGGCATTCGAAACTTTGGTACTGATGCCGAAGATGAACAGGTGAGTGGTAAAATTTTTGAATTTTCGAGAATGCATTATACAAATTAACAAGTAATTTTTGCTTATATCAATTTACTTATAAATAGAAAATACATTTTTCATCTCCGTTGACATTAATATTGGGCGCTAATGGTTGTGGTAAAACTACAATAATTGAAAGCATTAAATATGCATTGACTGGAGAACTTCCTCCCAATGCTAAAGACGGCCATTCATTTATAAATGATCCGAAAATAACAAATGTTGCACAGTCTATGGGTAAAGTTAAGTTACAAGTAAGTATTTATATACACATTATTAATTAATTCATTTTATGATGGTAATATTTCACTTCTTCTTCTTCTTCTTTGCTTTTCTTCTGCAAGATTCAAAATTTAAAGCAAGATAAACTCACTGTAACACGTGCAGGAAAAGTAACTAGAAAAGGAAGAGCCAAACCTACTTATCAAACTATTGATGCTACAATTCATGCCCTCATTGACGGTAAAGATGTATCACTTAGTTATCGTTGTGCAGATGCCACTGTTGAAATGTGCACTGCAATGGGAGTTTCAAAGGCGATTATAAATAATGTATTATTTTGTCATCAAGAAGAAGCCAATTGGCCATTAAGCACTGATCAAGAATTAAAGAAAAAGTTTGATGCCATTTTCGGTACGACCGAATATAATAAGGCTATTGATAAAATGCGAAAGCTGCGTAAAAAATATGAAGCGCAAGTTAAACAAAAAGGTATAGGTTTGCAAGAGCTTATCTAAATGTTATAAATAAATGTAATACAAATTTAAGATTCATTTCATAATGTATATTTTGCCTTGTTTATTTTCAGAGGGTGATCTTAAATTATTGGAACATATTAAAAAGGAAGCAGAATCAAAAATTGTTGAACAACAATCAATTGAAGTAAAATTGAACATACAGAAAGATTTCTATAATAGCTGCGAAACTAATATTGAACCAATTAAAGAGCGTTTAATTGTAATTCAGACAACTGAATTAAATATAAGTAAGCTTTACAGTCGTAAAGTCGAAGTTAATACCAAGTAAGAGATACCAAAAAAATACACGTGATTTATATTCATTTGTTATTTTAACTTTTAACAGATATGAGAAATGTAAAGAACATCAAGAAAACTATATTAATAGTATAAAAAATATTTTCAATGGCAATGAAGAATTGTTAGAAATAGAAATTCGAACATTTAAAGAGCAAATGTCAAAAAAAAAGCTTCAATTGCGCGATCACGAAAATGAATTGATTACCTTGAAGCAACAAGAACGCAACATTACCAAGAAAATATCAGAATATGAGCAAAAAACTATAAAATTAATACATCAACGTGAACAAGAACAAGATTATTTTGCGGAAAAAGCTCGTAATATTATTGAACTTTGTAAACGTCTTAAGATCAATATTACGTTTGATTTAGAAAATAATAATCAACGTTCCAATGAATTTTTACCCCAAATTAATATTGGATTGAAAAGTGAAGATAATATTGTTACGGAAATCATGGCTGTTAATGATCACGTTGAATATGAGCAACAAAGCGAAATTGATAGATTACGTGAAAAACGTACATCAATTGAAAGTGATATAGTATCGAAAGAAAAACATATTGCACAGTTAAAGCAAGAACAAGCAAAAAATCAAATAGAAATTGATAATGTTGAACGTAGTGCGCAGACATTAAAAGCACTTACTTTTGAGATTAGTAAAATTGATAAGACCATTAATGAATTCTGTGCCAGCATCAATTTAGAGGAAATCAAAAAAACAATTGTGGATAAAAAAACTACTCGAAATAGTCTGCAGGAGCAATTAGAAATTGTTGATGAGCAAGTTGCATTTTTAAGTTCAATGTCAATTGATTTAGCCGAAATTTCTGCTAAGGAGAAACGACTAGAAATCCGTGAAACTGAAATGCGCAAACTTAAAAATAAACATTCGGAAAATCTACGACGTCTACTGAATAATCAGACAATTGAATCAAATTTTAAGCAACGCCTGCAAACGGTCTATCAAGATCTTCGTCATGAAATTAATACAATTCAGAATAATATCAAAACTAATCAACATATTGTATCGGAAATGTTATTCAATCACAAGAATAAGAAAAAGGAATTATCCCGCCTAGAAACGGAACAACGTAGTCTTGAAGATAAGATTTATGATCAATGCCAATCAACACCATATCCAGAAGTATTGGAAAGAGTTAAAGAGAATGTTTCAAAACATCAAATGGAACATGGAACACTTAAATCGTCCGAATTGTTGTACAGAAGGTATGTATTCTCTGTAGTGTTCAATTTTTAATATAAATTAATAAAATAAAAATAAAAAACGCTGTCTTTAGATACATTGATAAAATGGCAGAGGAACCCTGCTGTCCATTATGTCATAGAGATATGAATGGAAATGAGGTAACTCTAAGGATTCACATTACTCGAATAAGATATGCTATATAAATTACGTTATTTAATTATAGGTTGGTGATCTAACTACTGAATTACAAGGTGACATTAGTCGTTTACCATTAAATATTGAACGTGCGGAACACGTTCTTAAAGAGGAAAATCTTAAATTAGAGACTCTTCTTGGCTTACAACCAGTTGTTGTGCGACTTGAACAGTTAAAATTAATTGAAATACCTGAATTAAGAGATGCAATAACTAACATTGAGAAAAAGTTGACAACCGACCAATCTGAAAAAACTAAACTGGAGAAATCATTAGAAGTACCTAGCGCAAATCTTGAATTAGTGAATTCAATGACAGGTGACATGAGTCTTTTAGATGAAGCCCTCAAAGAACTTGATCGCACTCGACACGAACTATCAGCGTTGAAAGCTCGTCTACCGGAGCGTCGTATTGAATTAACAATTGATGAAGCACAACAAAAACGTACAAATATTTCTAATCAACATAAATCTCTAGGTCAGGAAATCGACCGATTACAAACAAAGCACGACAAAGAATTAGAAATGATGAGTAGTTTGCGTGAGAAACGTAATTCATTGAAAGATAAACAAATAAAATTGCAGGAAGGTGTTCAAGCATTATCACAACTAAAGACAAGACAACAAGAAATTTTGAAGCAAATTAACGAACTGATTCTGGAAGTAGGTTCATTCAAACGAAAATTGGAACCAATGAAAATAGAATTAGAACAAGCGATGGACAAGAAAAAACAAACTAAATTAGCAAACGCCGAAAAATTGAAAGATGCCCAAAAACGTGTAAATGAATTAAAAATATACGATAATGAAATTAAGCGCTGTTCTGTTGAGTTAGAAAAATTGGCTGAGCTGAATTTAGAAGAAGAGATTAAACGCTTTGAAACAGCACTGAAACAACTACAAGATGATCAAAATACAAAGGTTTGTTTAAATAATAAATATATCATAGGCGTTTTATAAAACAAAACCGTTAATTGGTTTTGGGAAAAAAATAAGAAGGAAAATACAATTACGTTAATCTTAATTGTATAATATTTTATTATATTCCCATATTTCAATTATTTTTAATCATATCCAATTAACATTTATAAATTATTAAATTTCAGGTCAATGAAAGTAAAGCCATTGCAACGAAAATTGAGCAATTTAACAAAGATATTTCTGGCCAAGAGCTCATTGAACGAGACTTAGCTGATAATCGTGCTTTAAAAAAACTGGAAAAAGAAATTGAAACGCTTAAAATTGAAAAGGATAAGCTCACAAAAGATATGGGAGACCTAGATTTTAAACGCCTTTCGGCTGAAAAGGATAAATTAAATCAAAAGCTTGATGATTTACATGGAGAACGTAGTAGATTAACTGGCCAAATGAGTGAATTAAAAAGTCAAATAGAGGCCATAAAAAAAGTACTTGCCAAACCTGAATACAAAAATTCAATTACAAATTATCGTAAAGTTTTTTATGAAAGCGTTGTACTCAGCAAAATCGTTCTTGATATAGGAAATTATTTCATTGCTTTAGAAAAAGCTTTGTTAGATTATCACTCTGAAAAGATGGAAAAGATCAATCGATTAATACGTGAATTGTGGCGCAGTATTTATCGTGGCAATGATATTGATTTTATTCAAATCAATACAGAGAATAAAATAGAGCAGGATGTCAATAAGAAACGTAGTTACAATTACCGTGTGGTTCAATCCAAAAATGGTGCTGAATTGGATATGCGAGGTCGCTGCAGTGCTGGTCAACGTGTATTAGCTTGTTTAATTATTCGTATTGCGTTGGCTGAAACATTCAGCAGTAATTGTGGTGTTTTGGCATTAGATGAACCAACTACGAATTTGGATCGCTTGAATATTGTTTCATTGTGTGAGGCATTAAATCGAATTGTTGAAGAACGTGAGACACAAAGTAATTTTATGTTGTTAGTAATAACACACGATGAAGATTTTATAACAACACTTGGACGGGTCATGAGCTATCATAAAGTATCAAGAAACAGTCAAGGAAAATCAGTTATTGAAAAATTACGCGTTTATTAAAAATTGAAGTAAATATTAAAAGTACGCATTTGTTTTCGAGTCTTTTTTTTTCAGTTGATTTCAATTACCGCAAACTTTATTTTATTGATTTTTTTATATATATTTAAAATTCAGATGTTACCAACAAACATTTAGTAGAACACTCTAATCAATTTAAACAAAAAAAAAAAAATTAAAATATTTAAATATAAAAACATTTTAGAAAATCTTGAGTTCTTTCTGCGAAAGCTATATTTTATTGAAATAGTTTAACCAATTATTGTTGAATTAATGGTTACAAATATTATGTTATCTTTCTTATTAATAAATTAAATTTAAATATCGATAATAAAAAAAATGTTGTTTAATTGGATAATATTTTATTTAAGAAAGAGATATAGATTATGGTATTTGAGAAAAAAAATTGTGAGTAGAAATAATAGATAATAGACCATGTTTAATTATATGCGATTGGGTCCAAAAAAGAAATTTGGGTACAAATTTATATGATTTATGTCAAAATAAACTGATATTACTTTAGAAGCCTAAGAATATAATTATAATTATAAGTAAATATTAAGAACTTCGTTTCAAACTACATTTCACTCTTGTGCAAAGTTTGATAAGAATGGTGACTGGGGTGGTCCTACATTTTTAACATAGTCGGACTTGTTGCAAGAGATAGTTAAGCTCGATTGTACAATTGGAAGTTAAGGCTCAATATCAATTTATCTCAAAATTTTGAAATATGTGTATTATGTAGTTTTACTAAATTATGTTATAATTGTGATTAAATACATGATATTTTAAAGTTGAAAATTCTAATCTATTTCACGAAATTTTCAAATGTCAAATTTCCAAATATGTATAAACAAAATTTTCTAAGAATTTTTTTCCCAATTGAGATAAGTTAATACTTGATGATGAAATAATTTAATAAGTTCTCAATCTGTTTAAAGGTATATGAAGATATATGCGGCTATTTTAGTAAATGTCATTTCACTGTCTTTAACATATTAATTTTTCTTCTTGCTTCTGTTATAAAAAAAAAAAAAAAAAAATCAAATTTTGATTTATTAGTTAGGTTAATTTAAGAAGCTTTTCAATAGTTCTAGAAATAGGTATTTTGAAAAAATATTCCGAAAGGTATGGTCATTTTAGTGAAAGCATTCATTTTATATGAGATAAACCATAAAATTTTATACAAATTGCAGGTCTTTACTGAAATGGCCATATATTCCGTAATTGATCAGCAAATGAGATAATATTTAGGGAGTGACTATATACCACCTAAAATGGTGATATATAGCAAATATGGCCTATATACACCCAAAAGTGGTTTGGTGCTATATAGTCTATTTATACTATT
>JAABKK020039199.1:0-13620 GCA_011634745.2 Catotricha subobsoleta | reverse complement strand
AACGACATATACATAAGGTCTATTTTCCTTTCAAAGAAAAATGGATGTGCGACAAAACAACTCTCAGCCGACGATATCTATAGTCCGATTCGAATATCATGACATATAAATAAATATATTTCTACAGATTATATACATATTACAATCATTTTTAAGATGGATGACCTTTCACTTACAGGAGTTCCTTTAAAACTTTATATCGATTTTAAGATGTCTTAGTTTTGAACTTGTACGACGATGTAAAATATTGAAAGGCAGCGGCTTTACTTTTCTTTTTTTTAATCAATTTTAGTTTGAAAATATTTATTTTTTAATTATGTTATTAGCATGATTAGATAACAATATCTATCTATTATTAATTATATTATATAAAATAATATTTATAATATGGTTTTTATCACAGAATTTCCCCTATACGATTTAACTTATTAGTTTTGATATTTTGTGACAGGAAATTGGGATAAACTACATTATAATTATATAGAAATTTATATAAATCAATATCTTATAAACAAATACCTATCTACCTGAGTTTATAGTACCTATTTTCAAATATTGTTTTTATATTTTGGAAATATATAATTCAATTCCGCTAGTAATCCTCAGTTCATATGCCAGCGTAAATCGTGCATAGCTTCAGCTAATAGAAATTAAACAGATGCATGATATTCAGTAATCAAATTACAATTTTTTTCTTCTTTCTTCTTCATTTTTCATTTATTTTATTTTTTTGAACTAAATTTTAACGAAATTATTTCACTTGTTTCATCTTAAACATTAAATTAATTTATATATATCATGATGTAAAAAAAAAAAAAAATATTTAATTGGCAAACATGAACAGGTGTTTATTTATTTTATTAGTTTTAAAGAAAAAATATTATTGTAATTTGTTGTTACGTTTTGTTTTTTCTTTTGTTTGCTTAAAATTATCATTCATTTATTTCTGATTCATTTTAACCATAATATATTTTATTTTATACCAAGACCTACATATTCTTCTTTGCAGAAGGAGCTGCAGGGCATTTTGGAATAAAAGATTAGTCGGCGGTAAATTCTTATACAATTCATCCAAAAATTTAAGATAGCAGATAAACTCGCACATTAAGGATTTATAGTTTTATTCTGCTCGCACTCATCTATTTTATTATCTTAATTTTTTGAATCAGTTGTAGATCATTTTTTTTTATCTAATTTTACATTTTAAGAATGATATATTTTTGGAATAAGTATCCGGATTATATTACATTAATTAATACATTTACCACTAATTAAAGATATAAAATTTGAGTGTAAGACAAATGTTGTTAAATATAAACACAATTATAGTTCTTATACATACGCGGTAGGTCATCACATCATATATTATAATGAAAGTTATTAGCAATTATTTTTTCTTTTAAATATTTTCTATCAGTCCGTATGAAAATACCTTACTCTTGTTTGCGATCTGATAACATAGTATAAACTATATAGTAAACTAAATGTAATGACGAAGGATCGAAAAAAAAAAAAAATTAAATTTATAAAAATACATGACGTAGTACTTATCTCGAAATGCCTTTGTCTATATTTAATTTAATTATTTAATATAATTGTTTTTACTAAATCGGTTACCTAACTAAAAATATATGTTCCTTTTTTTTATTTTTTATTTTTACGCTTTTGTTTTCACCAACCATTACACATTTCAGTTTTAGTTCGACCATTACATGCATTCGACAATTTCGGTCTTATTGTTGGAACAAAATTAACATTAATATTAATCGAATGATATGGCGACATTTGTCCACAATTCTTATCTAATAAATCGAATCCACCTAAATATGGCACTAATGCATCGTATTCAATGTTAAGTGGCACATAATATCTACCTTGTGAATGTAACGCAAATATTGGAACGGGATTATGAGCAATGCGACCATTAATTGCTGGTTTTGTGAACATTTGATATGAATTAGAAATTGTCTCATTTTTAAATTCAGTAATACCATTTGTGGTAGGTTTTGTTTCATCGCAACTACTACATTCTGCAAAATCGGAGTACAATTTAGCTTTTTTCGCTCGTGATAATGGTATGGGACTCTTATCACCATTACCGCCACCCACACCACTATCATGTAACATATTAACTACTAAAGAACCATCATCGTGATGATGTGAATCCATATGATTGTTGTTATCTTGCGAGAATCTTTGTTGAATGTAATTCTTAAATTTATAGTTATTGTGATTATGTTCAGTATCATTGTTATGTGATGAATCTGATAATTTTCGAACACGTACGGATCTTAATACACCATCTCCTTCATGTGATTGTCCATTTTCAGCGTGGACGGATGATGCTCGTGATGAATCAAAATCATGATTACTTGAGTCCAAGTGAACAATTGGTGGAGCTGTTGATGTAATAACGGGTGCTTGTTGTGGTTGACCGCGTAAACTTAAATCTTTTATATCATTATGATCGTTGCTGTTGCTATGTTCCATATCTGTTAACAACATATCACGTAACTGATTCATTGGTGCAGTTGGATGATAACCATTGGCGGGTGGACTACCACTTGATGCACTAATTGAATCGGTGTTATTTCGTATCTTACAAAAGTCTCCTGAAATTATATTTTAAATGCCTTAATATAATTTTCAAACAAAACAACAATAACAACCGAAATTATTCATATAAAAAAATCAACAAAAACGTATTTTTATTATTATTTTTTTTATTAATTTTATTTATTTCTATTTATTTATTTTTTTTGTAATATATCTGTTTGGGTACCTTTCATAAAATCATTTGAATGCTCTTTAAGATGATCTACAAGTTGATAACAAAGTTCACGATTTGTATTGTATAGGAAATTTGCGGCTTGTTGTAAACATTCATCGTATCCCATTTTATAGACATTTTCTTTATGGAGACACTCTTGATTTTGTAATTGTT
This sequence comes from Catotricha subobsoleta, assembly GCA_011634745.2. Taxonomy (NCBI): domain Eukaryota; kingdom Metazoa; phylum Arthropoda; class Insecta; order Diptera; family Cecidomyiidae; genus Catotricha; species Catotricha subobsoleta. The sequence goes on along the minus strand of JAABKK020039199.1, from coordinate 10,676 downwards.
TCATGTACCGTATGGACATTTCAATAATTTCAGTTTTTTCTATTCGACCACGTCCTTTACGTTGAAATTGTGGTGGAATAAGTCGAGATAAATCTGCTAAACATGAATTCATACGATCACGCCTACGTTTTTCAATAATCCGATGTGAAAGTGGATCTTGCTAAAAAATGAGAGAAATGAAAATGTCATTTGGATTTAGTTTTTCGAAAATTAATATAAATATGAACAAAATATATTATGAATATGAACTAACCCGAGATGGTTTATTACGTCTTCCGGGAGTAAAGTCAGCATCATCTTCGCTAAATGCAGCATTAGCAGCTGTAAAATTTAGACCATTTTCTCCACAATACGAAAAACCGGATACAGCTGTATCGCTACAAAAAAAAAAAAACAAATTAAATAAATTAAATAAATAAAAAAATTAGAAACTGGATATTATTTAAAAATAAACATTTAAAAATAGCCAATATGCTAATAAGTTTGTAAATATCTAAAATAAATTTTAATTTTAATTATGTACTTATATTAGCCAGTTCTATTACTGTTTCACTTAATATTATGACATCATCATAAATAAAATACAGATAGAAAGGTAAGTATGTTTTGATGATTGTTTTCTTTTCTTTTCTTTTATTTTTTTTAATTTTTTTTTTGGCTTAAATGATATCAGCTCATATGATAAAATAATGATAAGTTGTAATAATTCTTTGTATAAGTACTGCAATGACATAAAATCTTACATTTTTGTCACATTTAAAATTTTACTTAGTTAAAACCATTTTAATTGGAATATATGTAGGTATTATAAAAATTCTATAAAGAAATATATATACAAATGCAGTGTTTTGTATGTGGTGCGACAACATTTGTTTTTCGAAAAAAAGAAAAATATAGTTACATATAATATATATAGTACGACGTGTCTGATAACGAACCGTTCTCTAATGAACCACCATGAACTTAAATATTATATATATCATAATATTATGAGAAACTATTGTAGCACAATAATCATATGGTTTCAATTTATTTATAAAAAAAAAAAAAAAGAAGAAAAAAAGACGTGCGTGTTATATTTTAAACAAAGATATAACCATTTCTCATAATTAGCAGTTTTGAAGCCCATATCTATATACATTTTTCATCTCCTATTATATAAATCGTTCGATTATTATTTTTTTTTTTTTTATTTTCGTATTTATTTTCAATAAATTTAAAAGGTTTATGTGAGAGAAAAAAATTAGTCATTAGAAATAAACCGAATAAATTTTGATTTAATATTCACGAAAATTCAAATAATTATTAATTGAAATATCATTTACAAAACATTATCTTAATGTTGAAAAAATAAAAAAATACGTTAAATTGTTTTGTAAATATGAAATCATAGTTGATTTAATGAAAAATAAGTAACACCTTTAATGTATTGGAAAAACGAGCTGCACGTCTATTGAACGTGATTTATGGATTATTTTTTTTAAATATGACATATGAATTAATATTGACGATATATTGATATAAACATTAATATACATTAACTTGTTTGTCGATAAGGCAAGGCACTATCATCCCATGAATTATACGAAGAAAAAAAAAAATTGAAGACGTAATTTTAAAACAAAGAACATATACGTAGGCGTACTGCGCTTTATTAATTGTATTTTACATTTTAAATGAATTTATGTCTTAACAAAATACAAACTGTGCGTATTTATCGTATAATTAACCGGTGTGTATAAAATTAAGTCATAACTGTTTTTTTTTTTACGAAATATGCTCCTTTAATATTATTTTACCAATAAAATATAATGTGAATAAATTAATAATTAAAAAAAAAAAAATGTCAACAATGACAGAGCATTAAGAAGGAAGCTATAATTAATGGTATCAGTCGACACACTTGGTATTTTACCTTTACTGTTTTTCTATTATTAAATATTATTCGAAAATAATATTAAAATGGCCAATGCGTTCAAAACAATACCCCCCAAATGAATATTGTTTTAGATAAAACTGGAATAAATAATGCGTTACTATTCGCATTAGTATTTTATATTTTATAATTAAGCAACCTGTTTGAGTTAAGTTTAGGTTAAACTTGCGTAGGTAAATCGCATATAATCTGACCACGTATAATTAAGAAGAAAAAAAAAATGAAAATACAAAACAGAAATTTCTGTTTTATAAACAAAGTTTATTAACTCAATCATCTAGATGATAGTCGAAATATAAATAAAATTAATAAATAGAAGGTTTAATTAATTTAAGATCATTGAGCTATTAAAGTTGATGGAATTCAGTCTATTACCTAGGGGAAAATAATCTCTGTTTAACCACAAAAAGCCATCATGAAATGACGTCAAACAATGATAAAAAAAAAATCTTGAACGTCATTCATATGGATGGCCCCTAACGAAAATCCTTCTAATGTTTTAAAAATAGATTTGATCAGGTTTTGAAGCTAGATAACTAATTAAAATATTCGATTATTATTTAAACGATCAATTTTCGAATAAAACATATGAAATGAAATGACTACTTATTCGAAGTACAATCAAATTTGAAATAAATTCTAAATCACTGGCACAAAATGTAAACGAATTTCATAATTTGTAAACAAAGAAAAAAACAAAAAAAAAAAACACCGCGTAATGGAAAATCTGAACACACCTAAATAAATATAGATTCGAATATCTTGCTTGAAGTCATATGGCATTTTGCTCCCATTAATAAAATACTTGAAATACAATAGCAAAATAAATAAAATTTAAGAAGGCTATTCTTACAAAAAGTTTTCTTTATATTTCAATTTCAAATTCTGATTAAGTATATTTTATATTATTATTATATTATTATTTTGCAAGCGTGTATCATTAGTCATCTAATGTGTTAAACTTAACATAAGCATTTACCTACTTCAAATAGCTATTTAGATTTAGAAGTATGTACTAAAAAAATACCTATTTTATTATATGAAAATGTGTAATTAAAATTAAAAACATCACGTGTCATTATCACATTTTTCACTTAGTAACAACTCGTGAATTCAAACACCATTTTCAGTTCAGTACCTACCTACCTACTATATATAGTCGTATATTTAAAATGATATTCCATTTCATTTTAATATTTATGCATAAATTCATTGTATAATAAATATAGTCGTATAGAGGAAAATGTACAAACAAATAATTTTATTATTTTATGTTATTGTCGTCATAGTCTCCATTTATGCATATATATATCGCTTATAGCTGCTACCTTAATATTAACATAATATACAAAAATAATATAAATAAGCACAGGTGATTTTTACTTTTTTTTTTTTCCTTTTTTAATTTTATATCTTCAAAGTTTAGAAATTGTTTTGCTGATAATAAATATCAACACACTCATAATGAAAGCAAAGTCATGAGTTTAGTAAATGGTGTAACGTGTAAGGTGTCACACACTTCACTTCAATTATATATTACAATAATATTCTATTTAAATATACATAAAATGATATTGTATGCAATTGAACATAACAACAACGAAAAGGCTTTAACAAATAAAAAAAAAAAAACGTACAAAAAAAATGAAAATAATTTTTTTGTATATATTTATAAATAAATAAGTGAATTGTGTGTAAGTAATTTATTAAATTAGATTTAAGTTAGGTATTTAAATACAAACAAATTCTTAAATTATTTCTGATATAAATAAAAGATGTCTTATCGTTTATTGTGCTCGACGTAAGAAAAAAAAAAAAAAACAAAAAAAACTAAATAATCATAATCTGGTCTGCATTTATATTAAAATGTTTATAGAATCAGTTCATTCTATATGATTATATGATTAATACTTTAGCATTTTATACAAACACTATCTACATTTCTTATCATACATTATTTTTCGTGTGAGTATTTTTTTTTTTTTTTTTTTATTATTTTATTTACATAATAGAAATACAATAAACAACATATTCATAGTCATAAATTTATAGATATTTATATATATGACATATATACAAACAGTGGCGTTGTAAGTGTGGTTGAACTTTTAATTACAAAGAATCACACACAAAAAAAAAATGTTTTTAAAAATTGTCTGGCCAGCTGTTAATAATTTCAAAAAGTCAACTTGCGCAAAAAAAAAATAATATATAAATAAATAAATAAATAGCAAAACAATACGAGAATACACGAGAATAAAGTAGAATAAATTGAAACATTTATTTTATTATGATATTTATTATTTAACAAACTTAGCATTGAGAGCGAGGTATTTTAATTAAAATTGATTAAAAATATTTCTGTGCTTTTATATGTTATTATTGAAAACAATATTATATCTCCATATGACAATTTATTGAATAAAAAAAAATATATATATATATATTATCTGCATTTTTGTGTAAGCATGTTGTTCTTTGTTCATATTTAATAATTTAATGAAATAAAAATTATGTTGGATTTTTCCACGTGAATGTTATAGATTATTTAAAGAATAGACGATGATAACGAAATTCAAGCTAATTGTTGACCAAAAATAATTCGAATAAATACTGAATATTTTAAATTGTTGATTTAAGAGTGAACAGTAAGACCTATAGCTATAATCAATATAGCTATCTCATTAATTATATAAATATTGATAAATAACATATTGTGTAGGTTTTTGTAATATTCTCGTACTTGATAGCATATAGTAAGTATTGTACAGGAAGTCTACGATGTATGTGAAAAGTATTTATTTAAATTGAAGAGGACAATTTTTTGATAGCAATACACGCTTTTTTAGTTTCTATTATATATTACACTTGAATTATTTTTAAGAAACATTTTTAAGAATTATTGTAAAACCCAGAGGTCACACATTTTTCTTTACTGTGGTTTAAGTTCAAATATTCAATTAAAATTTTGATCGAAACTTTCTATCAGTTTTGTGCCCTTCTCCGTGCGTATTGTTAATTTTCTACATTTTTTTAATTAGTATTTGTCAGATTGTCTCGAAGCACATTTTAGGTCAATTTTGCCAACTAGATGAAAAAAGTTCCACATTAAAATTACATTTGATTGTTATTCTTGGAAGTATAATCAGCTAAAAGCTAACTACATAAATAATAAATAATATAACCAAAATGTATGTAAAACCCATTTTTTTTTGTTTCTTCTGTGTTTTTTTGTAATAAATCAAAAATTTCCATAAATTCACACTATTTACCCAAGAATTGTAATGAAATTAATTATTTATCTATTTGTTAGTGTAGAATTATTATTATTATTATTATTAATGCAAGAAATGAAAATAAAAATAATTATAAAAAAAAAAAATATTTGACGTTGCTCAAACGATATGAAACAAAATTTATTTTTAGCAAAATATAATAAAAAGAAAAAAATTGGCATTCATTTAAAACGTGCAGAGATGTTTACAACACGTTTATAAATAAAATTTTAATATTCTGTATTACTAATAGCTACGTTGCAATATAGTTATAGAGATCTGCCTGTTAGTTTAAAGTAAATTTTTAATAACAAATTGTAAGTACATGTAAATATTTGAATGTTCGAAATAATGTTAAGACAAAACCAATTTTCAAAATAAAATTAAAAGAAAAAACTTTATTTTTTTTATTTAATAATATAATCGTAATATGCATTCCACGTAAACAACTAAAATTTCTTAATGAATTTATAACTTAATAGTTTTATAATCAATTAAGCAATTAAGCCTTCATAAAATTTAGAAAAACCGGCCAGCAAAAAAATAAAAAAAATAAAAATAAATAAATAAATAATCATCATCTCATTCAATTGCCATTATTTTGTTTAAATTTGACACAAAAACAAGGGGGTTCCTTCCTAACATATAGAAAACTTGATAAATTGATAGTTATATTTTGTGCATGTAAAAATAACATAATATGTATACAAAAATTAATAATAAATAAAATGCCAATTATAATAAAACATTCATTTATAAATAATAATTTCTTAAACCGATACACCAATCGCAATATAATGTAGTAAAGGCGTGAATTCTATTTATTAATCTATATACCGAACCAACCCAACCAGTCAACATTTTAATAAAAACAAAACCGAAACAAATACTACGTTAACTATGAATAACTTATTACATTTATAAACCGTGTATGAGTGAGAGTGAGTATACACACGGTACGTAATAAAATTTGTGTGGCAACCGGCCTTGGTTGAGCCATTGCGTCACGTTTATATCACGCGATTTATTCTTGTATTATTGTATATTAAATGTATAAAAATGAAAAAAAAAAAAAAAAAAACATTTCAGCTATAAATAATTCAATAAAAATTGATTTAAGTAAATTAATAATTTAATGAACTAAGCTTTTTATATTTAAACGAAAAATATATTTATTATTCATTTAAATGTAAAATGTCATCATACATATTGTTGTTAATAAATATCGGCTGAGGCATCGTGAATATTAAATTAAAACAATATATTTATATACATTATATATATATAAAAAAAAAACAACAACAAAAACAACAATCAAATAAAATTTAAAAAAAAAAATAAAATGTCAATAAATGGGAATAATATTTACAATTGATAGTTACACTTAGTTGGTTTTTTTTTGTATTCTTCCATTTTTATTGAAATTTCTACTTATACATATTATGCGATTATATTTCTAATAAATTAGCTATTAACGAAGATCTACTCAACATTTCCATTGAAATATTATTCAAATAGATTTAACTTATACTTAACTAGTATTTTCTATATCAATAATAATTGAATATACAAACAAATTAACAAATAGAATACATATAGGCCTGTATCTCTTTTTGCGACTAAAGAAAAAAAAAACAAAAAATTGTACATATAATATGTATGACATATGAATTTGACATATCTAGGTATATTTCTACACGTTTAAAATCCATATCACATTTGTATCAAAATAATATAAATGTAAATAATATTAAATACAATTATATAGAGAATTTATAGTTTGCGGTATTTCACTTTGGGTTTTGCCCTCATAACAAAAAACCGAACATTTAAAAATATCGATAAACGCGTAAGCATTTTCAACGTATTAGTTTTTGGTAGGTAGAGAGTATGACTATAGTGAAAATACATCATAGGCATACAAAATCACGATTATTTTTTTTGTTGTTTTTGTTTTGGTTTTTTTTTTTTTTTTTGCTGTTTGCTAATTTATGTTCGGTCACGAGATATTTTTAGATTAATTTACATAAAATAGTTATAAATATATTTCTCAGTATAATTTCTTCAGTTAAAAAATAGATACCTGTATGATTGTATGTGAGAATGATGTTGATGTATTTGTTTGCTTCGCATTTTATTGTGGTATTGTTTGAGTTTGTATTTTATTCAGAAGCATATAAAATATCGCGCAGACAAAATAATATAATTTGATTCTATTAAAATGTATTTTAGATTTGTCTGTTTATGCTATTTATTAATATATTTAAAATATGATTATTTTAATATTCAATTGAAAACAATTCCGAGGTTCAGTAAATATTTATTCAATTATTCGTTCACAACTTGCAAATAATTTTATTCGAAACTAGACATTTTTTTTTTTTTCTTTTTACATTTAATTATTTTTTAGTTTTTTTATTTTCTTCGTTCAATTTAAGTCTTCCACTTAAGTGCATGCTACAAAGAACGTGCGCTGAACAATTCGTGAACATAAACGTGTTGCTTACTTGGCATGTGTTTATTGCCAAAATATTATGTGTCTCATTATTTATTAAATAAAACCAAAAAAAAAAAAAAAAATGTTTTTTCTTCCATATACTTCATGTATATAATTATCCATATTTAGCTCTATAATGAATTGTAAGTAAACAAGAACGTATTATATTGATATTCTTATAACCTACATTATTCTTAATATATGTAAACAATTTACATATACGTATTCAATAAAATAGCAATGGACTGTGTGGTCTGTGGTAGATTAATTTCTGTATATTGCTCTATATATAGTTTTTAAATGTATATAGAAAATGCAAAAATAAAGACAAATAGCCATCGTAATGTCGTTGAACGTTTAGCGATTATGTAAATTTTGATATTTTAAATAAATGTGACGAATAAATTTAGGAATGATAACATTTAAAATATATATTTTTGGTTTTTTTGTTATTTTTTTGTTTGTTTGTATTTTTTTTTTGTTGTATTTTCGTTTTCTTTTTATTGTAAAATACAGTAAATTGTTTATAAATGCAATTTATCCATAAATTTATTATTTGGTTACATTTTGTATGCACTTTAAGCAATTCAGATATTTCTTAATGATATATAATCAATCAGGTGATTAGTATAATCTATTAATATTGTAATCTATAAATATATATATAGGTATAAGATAAGTATATATAACATATATATATATATGTATATATATATTCTTTTTTTTATTTTCATTTATGTTAAATGTTGTGAAAATTTAATATAATTTAACGAAGGCTACTTTATTTGATAAGAGCTATTTATTTATATTTCCTAAAGTATATATATAAAGATATAAAATATCATAAAATAAACATTAATTGAAAATCTAAAAGCATGAATAGCCTTGGTTATTACAAAATAAATTTTGAGCGCACGTTTCAACCGTATTTATTGTAGGTGGTTTTTCGTAATATTTGTATAGAATCTATGTTTTGTTTTTCATAAGTCAATATTTATTTACTGCAAATAAAGGAGTTCTCTCTACTGATTCATTAAATAACTAAATAGTTGCAAGCTATGTATATTTAATACTTCTTTTCTTTTTCTTCTTTTTTTTTTTTTTAGCGAAAGGAAAGATCTCTTTCTGTTATGCAAATAGAAATCTTGTATAATCGGTATATTATTGTTGGCATTAATGAACTCACTGAATTCATATCATACAATAATACCTTGGCTTACCTTCATCTTCATTTTGTAAATATTATATAATTATCGCTAATATTTTAAATATATATAACATATATATACAAAAAAAGTATGAAGTAAATATAGTTAAAATATGCGTGCAGAGACATTGAGCATAGGACATAATATAATGGAAAATTTTGAAGTTATATTTTTAGATTCCATATTATTTGGATGATAAGAAAATATTCTTTTGTTAAAAAGTAATAAAATATATTATATATATGACGATGACATACGAATTCCATTTAAGTAAGATTAGACAAAACAAAAAAAAAAAAAATTAAATTGTATTTACGTAAATAAGTTATAAAGCGGCAGATTATTATAATTTAGACATTTTATAAATAATAAAAAAATAAATGAAAAAAAAAAAAAAAATTAAATTATTCTACAGGTAAGAGATTTTCGGTAGTGTATAACTGTAGATAATAGAGTCGAAAGGTAGTTATGATTATGATACATCTGTGCAAATAAATCTTTAATTTTATGTTACAAGCTATTTAATTTTTTTATTTTCAGTTCAATCACAGCATAAATGATAAATCGAAATACGGTTTCCATTCGCTGAAAGAACAGTTAATGACTGAAGTATTTGCATATTATATGCAGGGTATAAGAACCAGGCTTTGAAGGAATATTCTTATATTATTGGAGCAATTAATTAATTAAATGGATAATATGAGTAAAACCGCTAGTATGGATAATTTTTTTCCTTCTTCTACTATATATTTCTGCAAGTATGTCTGTCTGTCTGTCCAGCAGATAATCGATATCGGTATAGTAATCAATGATGCCCGGCGTAATAGATTAAAAATTTCTTAGAAAATCGATAACAGCCTACTTGATTAACAGATCAATTTTTTAAATGAAATTAAATTTAAATATTTTTTGCTTAATCAAGTTGCCTTATTTGTTGAAAATTTAAAAATTTCGGTTTAGAAACAGTATATAAAAGACTTATTCAATAAACGGATTAGGCGCTGTTCATATATTACGTAACATTTTTTATATAAAGCGTATAACGCTTCACAAAACCCTCCATTCACCCCCAAAAGCGTATATGAACAGCGCCTTAGAAAATGCAAATTAAATATGACAGATGTGAAGAGATGTGTACGAATATATGCCGATCCGAAAGAATTTGAATTGATGTGGAGGATGTGTGTTAAACATGTAGAAGCATTTGGAGGGTTAGAGTGTAACACGTTTATAGGAGCTTAAAAAGCTCACGGACAGTAAAATAATAACACAATTTTTAAAATTCTAGGTTTATTTGTCAAAAAATAGTTTTAAATTGCAATGGAGGCTGTAGAAAATGCTGGAATAAAAGCGAGCAAAGCGAGCTTTTCAGCTAGTCTTTCATATTCAAAAAATTCACAAATTTTCTAAAAATAGACTTATAAATCAAATAATTAGGTTATGATTATGTTACATATGACTGAACCACATAAAAAACGTAATTTATTCATATTTACGTTTACAAAATATGCGATCAGCTTAAATAAGTTAATATGAATAGTTCGAAAAGTACGAATAATTTCTAATAAGTAAAAAAAATATTCGTATATTCGAATAATAATTTTTTGAGTAATTAAATGATGGATTAATCGAATGAAACCAACCCTAATAAGGATATTCATCACATTATTGATAAATCAAGAAACACCTCGTTCAAACTATCATCATTTTCAAGGGTATTGGTATTTATTCCTAGTTAATAACTTCTGAACGGAATGTGG
>JAABKK020039177.1:0-13624 GCA_011634745.2 Catotricha subobsoleta | reverse complement strand
CGAAAAAAATCAAAAACACCTGTAAACACCCGTAAACACCCATAAACACCCGTGGGTGTATACGGGTGTTTACGGGTATGTGGGTATTTTCAGATGTTTCGGGTTACACCCGACGGTTCGGGTCGGGTTAAAAATTAAACACCCGTCCGGTCTCTGGTTTATACGTATTTCATCCTCGAATATACGTGGTAAACAACGTTGGATATTGTAAAAGAGCTTCAGTCGCCCTATGTTCGTAGAACATTTTCATCGTATTAATATTCATCTGGTAGATTTGTATGTTTGCAAATCACCTCTTTTCCATCTATTAACAGAGTTACAGGTGGTCCTGTCTTGTGCGTTTTTAATGCAACGTATATCGGGTGAGGGAGAACTCCTAATATTTTAAGTGATTTTCCTCCGTCTATTGTTACTTGTATTTGTATCGTATCGTAGTCAATGGTTACTAGATCCTTTACCTGTATGCGTCGCGTGATTTTTCCTTGTTCTCCAAAAAAAACTTCATGAATTCTAGCCTCTAGTATGCTATCTGATTTTATGCTGAATATCGCCGTTTTCTTATCATACGGTTTAGCGCGTTTGTTGTCACCGGTGTACGTAGTTTTTTTTTGTACTAAACCTATATCCAAATGGAGCTAATATGATTCGGCTGTTTCCTTTACTTGCACGTTATTTGAAACGTATTCCGTCAACTGAATGGGGTTTCCTCCAGAATTGATTTGCTTCTGCTTCATCGGCCATATTTTGGTTTTGAGCCGTTTGTATGGCTGGCTGCCCTTGAAAACGATCGACGATATCTTTCACTTGATTGGTTAATGTACGTGAATAGAAAATTCCACCCACTTCTACGTATATACGTTTTTCTTTGGCACATACGTTGGATACATGACCGGATCTCAAACAATGCATACATCTAGGATGCTTTTGTGGTCTAGAGCACATAATTAAGTAGTGTCCTAATTCCATGCAGTTATAGCACATGATGCTCTGCATGTTGTTACCGTAGCTGCTCATAGTTCTTTTGTCTTATTTTTATATTTTTTCAACACTTGCAATATTCTTCCTTTTTCCTAAACTAACAAAAGTAATTCTAACTTAACTAAAACGTAACTAATCTCTTTTTACTTAGCTAACTAAATCTGAACAAATCTACATAGCTTAATTTTTTTTTTTGTTTTATGGTTCGTATCCAGGAAACTGACTTTCTGGCTGTTTAATTTGAGTCGATCTTAAAACTGTTTATATTATTAAAAAAAAATCGAATCTTAAGTCCTTGCTCTGTTAGCAATTACATAGCTGAAATCTAAAAAAAACAAAGGTGTTATATTTTGATTACATACAGTTATTTAAAAAAAATGAATAAGGACTTCCAAAATAAATGATATCCGACAAAAACCCCTTACGGTGTAAAAGTGACGCAAGTAACTCGTCCAAAAAGAGTGATATAATTTTTGGTGACGCTGTTGGGCAAAATTTATTGAAAAGTAAAAAAAAAATTATATTAAAAGAATTGTGTGTTGCGATATTAATGTATAAATAAACGTTACAAAAGTAATACCGGTGCAACACGCAATTTTTTTTATTTGTTTTTTTTTTACTTTTCAATCAATTTTACCCAACAGCGTCACCAAAAATTATATCACTCTTTTTGGCGAGTTACTTGCGTCACTTGCGTCAAATCTCATTAAGCAACTGCATTTTTTATGAGCAACTGCAGCTTATATTAGTTCCTGCGTTAAATACTCTAATATTAGTAACAACACCAATAGCCATATTGCTCCCTTGTTTATTGATAATTTTGTACATAATTTATCTGATAAAGTTTTGGAAAAAAAACATTTGAATTTACTAAACAAAGGTCTCAAATTTGCATTACATCCATTGGTTGATCAAAAAGAAGAATACATCGCTAGGATTCAACGAAGTTTTAACTATTTACCACATGATATAAATTGTAATATTAACCAAAATGTTATAAAAACTTTTCAAAATAATAAATTCACTGTCTTTCAAGAAGTCAGAAAGTTACACAAAACATCAAAAGAATTAAGAGATATGAAGGAAATTGTTATATCAAAAGCTGCTGATAAAGGAAATGCAATTGTTATTTTGAATAAGGATGATTATACTTCAAAACTACCAAAAGTCATTGATGAAGGTCCCTACACTATAGTTACAAGAAATCCACTAAATAAATGATAGCTAAAATAACAAAAGCATTCAAAAATTGTGATAAAATATTTTAATCTAAAATATAAAGTTTAAAATTCTGTCATTCCACGATTATATGGTTTATTAAAAATACATAAACGCGGACAATAGATTAGACACATTGCTTCTAATAATAATGCATCAGGAGAAAAAATATCCCGTTTCTTAATAAAAGAATTCAATAAATTGAACCCACCTCCAAGTTTCAGCATCAAAAATTCTATTGAGTTAGTTAAAAAATTAAGAAATATTAACATCTCTAGGACCGAAATATTAGTATCGTTTGATGTTGAAGCCTTTTTTCCATCAATTCCGTTACAAGAAGCATTAGATTTTCTCGAAATTTGGATCATGAACGAACTGAAGGACGAACCGGTAAAAGCTAATAAACTAGTCGAACTTACAAGAGCTGTAACAGATGAAAACTATTTTCTATTTAATGAAAAAAATTATAAACAAGGCGATGGAACTGGAATGGGTCACACTTTATCAGGATTTATTGCAAATACTTTCTTAGTTCATTTAGAACAACGCTTCAAGAATCATAGGTTTTTTCCTAGAATTTGGATAAGGTTCGTTGACGACATTTTTGCAATTGTCAATAAAAGGAAATTAAATATGTTACATGATTTGCTAAACAATTTACATCAAAATATAAATTTTACTGTCGAAGTTGAAGATAGAGGCCAAATTCCGTTTTTAGACTTAATGATAATGAGAAATAATTAAAGTAAAGGCAAATCAAATTTAACTTTCTCAATATTCAGAAAATCAACTTTTACTAAACGCTTCATAACTATAATGACTCTTATCACCATCAAAAACATAAAATGGCAGCTTTTCAATCCATGTTCCACAGACTTGTCAATATTCCAATTTCTTAAGAAAATTTTGAAATAGAAAAAGAATATATCTTCAACCTGGGAAAAATTAATGGTCACACAAGAAACACACTGGAAAAAATATATTCGAAATACAAAAAGAAAAAAGAATTAATTAATATTTCTTCATTTTTTGAAAACACCGATGTTTACAACGAATCATCCAGAATTTCTTTACCATTTAACAAGACAATTTATCCAAAAATAGCAAACATTTATAAGCAAAATAACATGCAAATTGTACCAAAAAGTAGCAATAAGATCAAAGATTTATTAGGTTCAACAAAGGATAAAATCAATATAAATGAAAAATCTGGCATTTATAGAATTAATTGTCTAGATTGCAATGCAATTTATATTGGTCAAACACGTAGAAGATTGGAGACAAGATTTGAAGACCATAAAAAAGCTTGGTTAAATAATTTACCAGACAAATCAATTATAGCTAAACATCTCATCTGTAACAATCATTCTATTGAAAAATCTTGTATAAAATTAATAAAACAAATTGATGATCCGTTTTTATTAGACATCTGTGAGTCAATCGAAATATATAAACATCGTAATCAAAATATATAAAATAGCGATGCTGGTAATAAGGTATCAAAAATGTTCACATTACTCGATTAACGGTTAACGATTAACGGTATACAACATCAAAATATTTATTAACTAATACTATTGCATTTCAAATTGTTTCATTTTTTCATTTGTTCATATTTAAATCAGCTGTTGTATAAAGCTCAAGCTAACCCACATTTTAAATTACCGCCATTCGAAATATCTAGTTTCTCTGGGGATTATCAAATTTGGAGTGCTTTTCATGATTTATTTAAGGCAATCTTTCATGACAATATAGCAATTCAGAAAGCACAAAAATTGCATTACCTGCAAAGGGCATTGATGGGTGAAGCAAAACAGATGATTAAGCATTTACTACCATCAGATTTAAATTACGATGTAGCTTCGACATTATTAAATAAAAGATATCACAATAAACGTCAAATCGTGACCACACATTTAAAAATGTTCCTAGAACAACCGAAAATTACAAATGAAAACTCTAAAGCTTTGAAATCACTATTAGACACTACCAATGAGTATAATACCCCAGTAGATAATTGGGGTCCTATCATAGTGCATATTATCGCAAATAAATTGGATGTTGAATCCCAAAAGGAATGTGAAAAGCATCTCAATGCATCGGATGAAGTTCCAACCTATAAACAATTAGTTGAATTCCTGGAAATATGAGTCCGTATATTGGATCAGATAGGTCCATCTAAAACAGAAAATTTTAAAGACCAAAAGTTCAATCAAACCAGAGGTTTGTAGGCTTACACAGGCTTGGATAAGCCAGCAACCGTATATCGGACTGGTGCCAGGAGGAGGACTGAGTCAGGCATAGGGCAGGTGGAATGCTCCCTTATTACTGAAAAAAATATTAATGTAAAGTTTAAAATAGTCACTGAAAGATAAAATAAAAGATTTCAAATTGAGTTAAAAGAACATTAAATATGTTGTGTTTATCATTTATGCCCATACTCTACACAAGTTTCTAGGAACTTGACTGGAAAAATTGTGAAAAAAGAACCAGAGGCGAATATAAAATTACAAGTGAGCAAAGTGTTTAAAAAATACGAAACATGAAAAAATTTGTTAAAAAATTGGGCCAACTTTTTCATATTTTCGTATTTTTTGAACTCTTTGCTCATTTGTGATTTTATATTCGCCTCTCATTCTTTTTTCTCAATTTTTCAAGTCAAGTTCCTAGAAACTTGTGTGGAGTATGGGCATTTTAGCTTTTAAATAGTTTCATAAAATACAATCCATGATTATCCCAGCAATATAATTATTAATATAAAAGTTTTCTAGATGTGGTCTGGAATCAGAGACCTGCACGGGACGATATTTCGGGCCGCAGCCCGTTCACTCTACTATCCACGGAGGTGTTCTACTTACATCTTGAGTATGAGGGGTTATGTATCGATTCTAGATCGATACATAACAACTTAGATTTCCATGTTTTAGTCTACCTGCATCATTTACCGGACGAATAATCGACACATTTTAGTGTTTTTTTAGGCCTGAAATTTTTGTCTGTCCGTGAACGGTACAGATAGAATAAGAGGCGGTAATATAAGTTGTTATGTATCGATCTGAAATTGAGAAACAATCTTCTAAAAGTTCCATATGTCGTCCACATACAATACATACGAAAAACAATCTTTCGCGGATGGCAGAATGCGTGAAATGTGAAAGCTCGCAGTACGGCCTCTGAACTGGAATTGAGATTGAGCGTAACAAAAATATTCAACATGTATATTAATAGTACAGAAAACGAAGGGAAAAAAAGTCGAGTTACAAAACAAATTCCGAGTAACTCAAGACTTTGGGTATAATTAGTATATAGTCCGACAGTGATCATCCCAAAAGTCCCCTAGTGTAAGTGTTGTGGAAACTTTTTTATGGCCGGTTGAAGTTAGAAGTTTATCAAAAAACTTATAAAGGCGGTTATTTTAATTAAAATGAAATATCCCAATAATGCTTTAACATACTGATCTGTTAAACCCACCAAAATTTGCAGAATTTAATTTCTAACAACCATCTGAATACTCTTTTGATTTTTTAATTGGTTAAAACTTGATCAAAGTCCAAAAATAAGAGAAAAAAAGCATTTTTTTTCATATGTACTTACTTCCGTTTACTTTTTGAAGGTGGTAAGTATTTCTTACAATAAAATTAAGTACACCATTGGATTCTCCAGCAAATTTTATGTCGAAAACAGTTTTATAGTTTTTATAGCGCACTAGGGACGCAAGAAACAGATTCCTAGGTTTCTTCCAATTTTCCTAACGATTTATCTCGAAAGCGGGTGGCTCTATGGTCTTGGAGGTCCATTACCTCGACTACTTTTTTTCCTAGACCTATCGGTTGCATGACATTTTGGAACTATTTGCCCCCATCTAACCCCTTAAAACAGGGGAAACCAGAATTTTTCACTTAAATTCATCCGTACGGTGCAAGAAGTGCAGGTACGATAATGGAGCAAACTACAAAAAGATGCGCTATTTAATCCCCTATATGAAAATACTTGGAGTCCCCCCATAAATTTCAACCGTTTTCAAAATATCTTCAAATTTCCCTTAAGAAAAAAAATTCGCGCCGTCCCTGGCGCGCACATATGAGCTCGAGCGTGTTAACATATGAATTGAAATTGAACTATTTACGGATTACCGACATTATTTGGTCGCCATTATGTGTATTATTGGAGCAAGAAATTACTTTGTAAGTGAAATATGATTCATATGATTTCTTTAATATCGATATAAATATAGGTGAAAGAACTATAAAATTATATTGTTTTATATGAAAAATGTATAGTAAACGAGAAGTTGTTGCCGCGCAAGGCGGCTTATGTTCCTTAGTAACAGCGAAAAGACCATGAAACGATGGCAATCACAATCAATTAGCACAAAAAACACAAAAGTATCTTAAAATATTTTCTGTTCAGTGTTAAGATTGTTGCCATTATTTGCCGTTTTAAAAAGGTTTTAAACAAAAAACAAGATTTTAAAACAGCTTTCAAACAATTAATTAAAGATTTCGCAATGTCTCAAAGATGTTTTAATATTATTTTGAGATTTACTGTTTTAAATTGATTGTTGTTTGGTAGGCTACTGTATATTTAAATTACCGAAAGGAGTATAGTCGAAATAGTAGTATAAAAAAATTGATGCTTTTGAAACAATTTTAAAAAAACTTACCATTTAAAATGAACAAGTAAACTGTGGTTGCAGTACTTAGTTACTTCAAATAAGTTCTTCGTATTTTACGTTATTCACGCTGAGAGGACTTTATTGTGGACAAATATGCGCATTGAGCAATGATCCATGAGAGTGATGAAAGTTGACGGTTGTCCGTCCCGCGAAAGAGGTATTAACGACAACACCGTATTAAAATAGATTCTTTGTGCTTCTGCATTCCAATTAGTTATTGAATCAGTTGGAAATATTTGTGGCGTAAATAATAGCATTTCAAAACATGTGACGCTAAGAAAAACTAGAAAATATAGAGATGATAATGACAAATAACACAATCCATTCTTACAACATGCAGCAGATTTTGTTTGTATTTCAAATATATTCAAATTCATATATATAGGATTAACTATTAAAATAATATTAATCTTAAAGAATTTTGGTTTCGTTTATTTAAAATTAATGCTCTAATAAAATAAATACAACATTTAGGTTTCCACATTCAAACTAAAACTAAACTTATTATTTTCTATTTTAATAATCTTGTATTATTTATTTGTGTTACTATAGCAAATTAACAATTATATCTTTGCATAACAACCTAATTCCTACAAATATAGATTGCTATTAATCTGTTTAAAAATGTAGAAGCAGTAATAGAATCTGTAATAGTCAACAACTATTTTGAAATTCTCGATGGACATACCAAAGCGGCTTTAGCAAAAGGCGAAGAGTAAAGTCATCGTTTATTGGGGAAATCTTCCTATGATATCCCGTATAACCATACTATATAGACCCTGCAAAGAACCTAAACTTGAATCTTTACTTATTTACTCTATAGATAAGGCGAAGATAGCGTTTTTTTGTTTAGATACGATAAAGATAAATTATGTGTATATAAAAACTAAAAACCCACGCAATAGAGATGGACTTTAAATACAGGTGCTCTATTACCCATTACAGTGTTATCACTACCAGCACCTGCCGAGTTATTGAAGTTCATTTTAAATAACTGTAAATAAGTATGCAGTATAAGATATGAATCTTTTTTAACGTTTATAACCTTTATAAATACTATTTTGTTATTAAAAAACCTATAAAAATAATATTTTTTTTTAAATATTTGATTTACAATGGTTTACGATAGAGTGGATATCTTGAGAACGTTTAATCGTACACCGTCGATTAAAAGCGATTAATACGCAAAATTAAATTTTCTAAAAGTTTTATTTAGATTTTTTTATTCATATTTTGGGTTTAAAGTACCGAAAAATTGGGTCAAAGACAAAAATTATAACAAGTTGTCAAATGGAGTAAAAAGCTTCAATTTTGATCCAATTTTTCGGGATTTTAGATCCAAAATATGAAAAAAACTGTAAAATAAAACTTGTAGATAATTTATAGTAATCATTTTCGTGGAATATTTCAAGTCTCTATATTGAACCGTTGGGAAGTTATCCACCAAAATCCCTAATTTTGCACCTTTGGGAACCCCCCAAAAAAAATCCACAACCCCTACGGGTGGGGACTTTTCTGAAAAATCTTATTTATTTTGCTACTACGCGTGTGTAAATTTTCATAGCACTCCGAATTATTCTATGTTAAATCCCTTCGTTTACTGTACTATAATTAAATAAATAAATTAAAGTTGCTTTTATAAACATTTTTATGAATCTACATAAATATAAAAATTATTAATAAAAATAATAATTTAAATTAAACATATATCGATATTCCAAATTACCACACGTATAATAATTATAATGACAGCATCATAATACATAATAATAAAAATTACCTAAATTATAATTTATATAATGATTGAATTGTGATAAACTGTTTTCGATAACAATAACAATTTAAAAAATTAAAAAATTGAAACAATAACAATAATTAAAGTCAATGATAATTAAATTATTTACACTAAATTTGTTTGATTACAAATTATTTATTTATTTATTCTTAATCTGTGTCTATCTAGGCCAGCGGACGAATTTTCAAATTATGACCTAGCATTGACCTTGATATGTCCGACATAGCCGAACGAAAATTACCATTTGTCCTAATTTGACCGAAAAATATACTTATGTCCTAAACGTTTCAAAAATACAATATTTGTTGTATACATCACTAGCACATGACGTCATTATTCATTTTAATTCATTTTTATAACCTCAAATCTCACTTTGGTACCCATATTTTGTATGCAATATTGGTACCAAAGACACGTTTTAGGTTATCAAGTGTCAAACGTGCTAGCGATATATGGTTCTAATTCGAAAGGTCGTCCGTTAGCGAGACGGCACTTAATCTTTAACATCTTTTTACTTTTACATTAATAGTATTTAAACAAAAAATTTGGCGACACATAAGTCCAGTTATTGAATGTAAGATCAATTTTAAACAAAAAAAAAAAAATGATGAAAATAACAATGAAAAATGTTTTTAAAAAGCAATGAAACATTAAAAAAAAATGAATTTTTTGATATCTTTACAAATAAATACAATAGAATTAAAATAATTAACACATAATTACCATAATCATTAAATTTGAAATGTAAAACATATCATGTAACAAAAATAAATATAGAATTGTTAGAATTATATTGAATTGTTGATCTAATACGGGTGTGGACCGGCTATAATACTTATTTTCAAATGAGACGCTGCTTATTCATTTTTCCCAAGTTGTACAATCATGAACACATTGCATTTGTATATAAAACTGGATACTCTCAAATTAATTATACTATATATTATTACATATTGTGCAGTTAATTGATGTCACAATAATAACTACTTCATTTCGTTCAACCATCATCTACTGCCTTACTTACCCCGATCATAACTTCATTTCTATCAGTATCTCATGGATTTATATTGATGATCTTAGGATTCAATCCATTCGAAAAGGAACTAATTTAATCGCAATCACAAAAAAGAAGACGTCAGATTTGTATCGTTTTTCATTTCATTAATATATATATTATTTTCAACAATTTTATCGCATATAAGATTAGATGATTTGAATAGTCGACTTTTAAGTCGCAGTATTATTTGAAACATGTTCAGTGAAATCCATAACAGACATTTTGCACATTCACCAATGGTCCTATTCATTCTCGCTGCTAATCCATTTGGCTCCGATGAATAAGGATCTGTAGTTTGATGCAACAGATTTTCATAAAAACATCGAACTCGTTATTGGAATTCTGTTCCGTTGCTCATTCAAAGAATTATTATGTTTCATTCCGTTTGATTTTCAACCTGAGCTTTAAAATGCTGAAAAGATTTGAGTACTTCAGTTTTTGATTATAGATAATCGTCGATTAATGTCAGAAGATATCGTGATCCTCAAATTGATGTGATTTCCATAAGTCCGCATAAATCAGAATGTATGAGATCCAGAAAATTTTGCAATCTTTTTGCATTTGTTCTTAAGTGCCAATATATAGTTTGCTTTGCATTGATACAAACTTCGCACAATAATTTCTCATACTGGAAAGTTTATTTCACTGAACATTAAAGTGGACTAGTCTTCGATGCCATGTAGTAACTTTATCTTCTTCAGACTTCACAAACATAGCGGAACATTTATTTACTTTGGCGTCCAATTTATATACACCCTCCGATAAATTTGCTCTTGCCATGAATTCCTTTTCTTGTTTATAGATTGCGAAACACAAGATTATGGCACCAACACAATTTACCGGCAATTTTTCTTGGTTCGCTACACTAATGTCATTCGTATTAGACTTTCTAACATTATGCAACCATTCAGTATGTGGAGTCATGTGTTGCCCCCGCCGTTTAAAAACCATTCTTCGTTCGAAAAACTTTTGGATGTATTTGACGTACTAAAAGCATTTTTCATGCTTATTACTGTCGCCATTGTCTTTCTTTTTTTGAAGCACTTCCTATGTCCTCTTTTACCACCAACAATAAACACTTCATATTTTTTTGGCAGAATAACAACGGGACTACTTCAAAGGTTCCATCATGTTATCGGTGCCATTGAATTGTTCGTTTTATAAGCGATTTAGGTGGCAACCATAAATAGCCGGATTCATCGTATCATTGTGACCGTTGCAATTATCTGAGAATTGGTTTCACGTTTTACAAATTGCTCGCTCTTTAAATGCATTCATTGCTGCAGTTTTTTCGATAATGCCTTTATATGTGATACATGATTGTGTTCTTTATTTTTTCGTGACAACACCATTAGTTTACTTTTCGATTGCATTTCGTAACGGAATATTTGATGCATCGCCAGTATAAACACCATTTCTATTATATTTATAGCTGTCCAATAATAGTTTTTTTTATCACGTTCCGTTTTTGTTTTCAATGCCATTTTTAGTATTATGATACATATTTTTAAATTTTTGATTTTTTTTTATAAATTATTTTCTTTTTTGAAATTTTTTTTTTTTTTGCTTTTTTCTTTTTTTTGAATTTTTTTTATTTATTTTGAGTTTTTTGTTTACTTTTTTCTGATTTTTTTTTTGTTTTTTAATTTTTTTCTATTCATTCTTTTTATTTATTTATTTTTTTTTTATTTTCAATTTTTTATATAACTTTTTACAATAATTTTCATTATTATCTAATTTATAAGTTTTCTAACAAATACATAAAGGTTTTTCCTCATCTTTTCCCATTAAAGCTTAAATAAATTTAAAAAAGAAAAAAAAAACAGTAATGCAAAATTCAACTAATCAAATATATTAAATAAGTATTATATTAAAATTAAAATAGTGGTAATATTTGGAATAAACGATTTGATGACGGATGACATAAAATTTTGATACGCAGGTATGATGATGACGAAACATATTTGGCATTGTCAGAAATCAGATGTGATTTGTTAGTACGTATAAAATATTACAGTCATTCAAACTATTGTTCAAAACAAGATTATATAATACTTACATCCATTAAACGCATTCATCGTACGTAGATTTTTCGTATTTTGATCAAGTATACTGAAAAATGTAAGTACCTTACTTTTATGGTACTTAAGTATCATATAATCTTGTCGCTGTTTTTTACCGTTTCGCGATATCAGATTTTGTTTTTTTAAAGTAAATTATTAATAATTTGCATAATGCTTGATGCTTTTGTTTAATTAGGAATGAAATTTACAATTATTTTTTAATTTATCAATATAAGTGTTATTAATTCTACAATACTCGATTTAATGCAACTAAAAAATAAGTATTATTTGACATTTAGTTTTGTGGCGTCACTGTGTGATGCCAGCTTTATAGGGTTAAGTAATATGTATGAGTGATGTGCCTATATCATAGGCATATCACAATCAGTCAATATGCAACCGTGAACAAGGCAACAAGCCGACGGCTTATAAATAAATGGTAATTCAAACAGTATCCACAAATGTGTTTCACTAAAATATATAACTCAACCATAATAAACCCAACATATTACCATAGTTTTAAGATTATAAAGTCTTGTTTTGAACATTAGTTTGAATGGGATCTGATCCAAAAAAAATAATATTCGCTCCGCGCATCGTGTCCTTCCTATATTACACACTATAGTATTCAAATATACATGTTGCTTGTCTCGCTCACTCTTACGAGTATCTATTAAATGTCGTTTCTGCGCATTCGTGTGGCGAATCTTAATTTTTTGTACGACCTGTACCAAATATTGTTTTTTTTTTTTTTTAAGTTCAAAAAATCTCATTAAATGTTGAAATTTTTTATTATTTTTTGTTTTAAAACGTTCAAACGTTCATCAATGGTTTTCATATTATTTTAATGTTCTTTTCTAATTTTATAAAAGCATCACTAAAGGTCAATTATTATTATTTTGTTATTGTTTCAATTATTACCAACATCAAACGGGAAATGTTTTCTCTTTTTTTTTTTTGTTTTGTTACAGTAAAATTGTTTTATTTTAATATTTGTGTAATTTTAACTAAATACTTTTCGGTAAAAATAAATGAATTTAAAAATGTGTCCAACTTCTAAAAATGAATGCCTTATTATTGAAAAGAAGAAACTAAAATAAGTGAGTAAAGAAAAGTAAAGCCAGCTGAGAGTTAAATTAACGTAAAGTTTGGTTAAGATCAAAAGTTAAATACATACATTCAATGAAATATAAAAATAGTGCTGAAATATCATTAGATTGTAACATAATATGAAAATATTTAATTTGGTTATTAGTACCATTGCTATATGCAACACAAACGTTGAATAAAATGATATTGAAATATAAAACAGTAAGTAAGGTTGTTTCTCAATTCATAATTTGTATATGCAATTACAAGCTAAATTACCATCATTTTGAATAAGCTGTAAAATTTAGCGTGTGACCAAAACCAATTCATAATTTTCGAGATTGCATTAATTCAACGCTAAATTTTGACATCTCCTTGTAATACGAATGCGTCGAGATATCTCGAAATTTAGTTTTGGCTACTTATACTGTTCTGTTCCAAAAACGCGATCGAATCTTTTTGGATCAGTACGCTTTCAAACTGCCAAAACTCTTATCGTAAGATAGATACATTTAGATAAATAAGTAAATAATACCTAAACCAAATTCATATTTTTTTATTAAGAATATATAAATGTACTTAGCATATAAGTAGTAGGGCTTTGAAACGACGATGGCTTCGAAATAGCAATTCATCGTCAAAACAAAAATGTCAAACTTAACATGCGCGGGAGGTAAACCTGAATGGGAATTGAATAGAACGATAGAATGGAACGACGGAGAAAAAGAGCGAAAACTATTACTACAACA
>JAABKK020039166.1:0-13631 GCA_011634745.2 Catotricha subobsoleta | reverse complement strand
TATTTCTGCTGAATGAAACGATGTATTATCTTAGTATATTCTCACAAGAATTGTATTTTCCATATATGTAGTACATATATTTAATAATATAAATAATTAAATTAAATTAATTTTAGTTTTCATAACAATAAAATAAATGCACTAGTCAAATATAAATTTCTCAGTCACTGAAATAACTTTCATTTTGTAAAAGTTTAATTTCTATTTAAAACTTATTTGTTTGGATGCTTATACTTTCTATTGCATTAAATTATAGAAGAGTAGCTCAAATATCTCGGAAAATTATTAATACATGGATTTTTTTTTATTTACCACAAAGAATGATTTTAAATATAAATGAATTCTAATGCGAACTGTATGCCGCTAAAAATTAATATTAAGAAGTAAATGGGTAATAATATATATAATTGATCAGAAGAAAGCTGTATGCTTCTCGTTCACTGGTTCATCACACTAAAATAATGTCAATATAACTTTCAATAGAGAGTTTTGAATAAAATACAAACTAAATATTATGAATGAAAATGTACATAAAGCATTCATAATAATATGTAGAAATATATATATGGATTATGGCAGCTAGCAACTATCAACAATATAATAATGTTCAGGAAAACATTGACTTTACATTTAAGTTAAAATAATTTAGCAGAAATCTCTAAAAAAAAAAGGCAGAATGTTTTCAGATATAATATGTTTTAAGAAGAGATGAAAATGTGCACATTCATGATCCTAATGAGATTTTCTTTTCTATAAATTATTTTATTTTTGCAAAAGTATATGATGGAGAATAAAGTATAATAAAAAGAAAAAGTAGAAAAAAAAAAATTCTATTCGTACACCATTACGCTCTCTTCAATACGTAAACCTTATTTAGCTTTATTGTACTCTACATCTCAAGCTCAAGATCCATCTCTATTATATTATTTTTATTACATAATATTATATGGTAGCAAGTAGCGTTAGCGTAATACTTTATGTACCATTACAATGCCTTTCATATGAAGCATCGCTACCTCTTCCCCTGCCCTAAATAGCTGATACAACATTATACAGTTTTAGAGAGCAAAAAAATAAAATAAATAAATAAGATGAAAAATAAAAAAGGTGAAATATAATACTGCATTGCACACTTTTTTTCTTATCATTTTTCACTAGAAATGCTTAGTCAGGCCGGGTGTTGTGTCCACTTCAGGTCACTCCACTATATATATATATATATATATGCACACTTACGATCAACCTTTCTAATATATTATTATTATTTTTTTTTTTTAAAGGCAACAAACCTGAAATTCACATGTATTTAAATCATTGTTTATGTTTTGTGTTGTTAACTAGAAAAATGATAATGTACTTCTTTTTTTTGGGCTGGCTGGTTGGTGTTACGACATTATATGGCGTATTGCTGAATGATCTAAGAAACAATATATAATTACTTTTGCTGTTATGATTCTATTAATATTTAAGCGATAAGAAGAAAAAAATATTTCTAAGATCAATGCCAACATTAATTGTTATTGGAACATGCAAATATTGATTAATAAATATTTTCAGGAATTCAAGATGATATTAATAATTTATTATAATTTTCATGTTAATAATTGCAATTTAAAGTTCTCCGATTTCCTGTTCAATTAGTTTTAAAATAGTCGAAGATTACTTTTGAACTGAATCAAATCAGTTTTTGTTTATTTTTAAGTAAAGTTTTTGCTACTAAAGTTAAAAATTAGTTCATTAAGACCACCCATAATTTCGAAAACATACAACCAATTTGTGCGAGAATAATTTATATGTGCTAAGATAAAAAAAAAAGAAAGTTCTTTGCAAGCATGAACATGAGAACAGAGATATTAATTTCAATTTTCTATTGAACAATAGAATAGTAAACACAACACAACAAATTATCCGCTTTTCTACTGCAACTATTGCATGAATAAATAAATTTGTAGAAACTAGCAATTTATACTTTCTTATAAGGAATTGTAAAAAAAATATTAATAATAATAATAATAATAAAAGCAGTAGGTTCCAAATAAAACCAGTAGCTTCCAACATTCAAATAAATCAAAGTAGGCCATAAATAATAGTGATTGAAAGAATATTGTTTCTCCTGCTGTTGCCGTCCTATTTGTTTGTTTTTTTTTTTTTGTATTCGTCTGACTACAATGCAAAGAGTGATCATAGTGAACATTTCGCCCATTCTTAAGAATGTTAAAAAAAACATTATTATTTCTTACAAATATAGTCCAAGTGCTCGTAAAGAATTTCAGCGGTCGTAAAAAAAATACTATTCGTATTCTCGCTTAACTTATAGTAACCCAGTTTATGGATTTTACTCATTTTTTGTTATTATTTTTTTTTTTTTGTAGATGGTAGGCTTACGCAAATGTATAAAATGAACTATTAATTTAAAAAAATCATTATAGTGCTTTTAACAGGTATAAATAGTTAATCTAAGTAATTCAATTCTGTTTGAAACTTAACAAGAACTTTTATCAGAATGAAATTTAATAAAGTTCGTGATAATCTAAGGAATCGTCATTCGTCAATCTTAATATTATATTCAACATACCAAAAATTGGCCCCAAACTCATACATTTAAAGCATAAAAAAAACTGAACTTTGACCTAATAATCACATTCTTGTACTTGCAATACAACATTTTCATAATATGTTCGTACAGCACTGTTTCTTAATACACATTTAAATCAAACTTAAATAGATTTTATGAGTGGTACCCAAGAAGAAGAAAACGAAATATTTTTTCTAAATGCATTTTTAATAAAATTTCTTTAAAAAATATGTTTATGTGGACATATCCATATAGATCCTGTATATACCGTCATTTTCCTACTTGTGTACTTGCTATTACTAGTACCTAACATTACATCATTTGATTTAATAATAAGTAATACTAAATTGTATGGTGTGGGCGCTACATAAGAATATTGTGAATGTACCTTAAACTTTTACGAAGTGTACATGCACACACACCCTTCATACCTTATTACATTTTCTAATATTATTAAATATAACATTGCAATTTTTGCTTTACAAAAAATGAAAAGCATAAAAAAAACCTCACACACAAGAAATGTACAGAAAACTTCTGAAGAACCAACAAGAAAATTTTAAAATTATGTATCCATTTTTTTTTTCTTCTACTCGTGCTTGTACTTTTTATGTAACAAAATAGCAAGTTTGTGTACATCTTATATGTGAGTATGAGTATGATAATATGAGTACTTTGTAGATATGCTTTTATATATGCCATACGATGAATGGATAATATAATAATCTTGTATAACTATATTTATATCTGATGTAGATATATATGCTTTATATGACTTTAGTTTATTCCATCATATTATTATATAGCTGGCAAAGAATCTTTTTTCGAAAAGAAAAAAAATGAAAAAAAAAAAAAATAAATAAATAAAAGAGTCAAGTAAGTTCTTTTGCATGAGTTTTAAAAGTAGCTTCGCTACACGTAGAAGATATTACAAGAGGATTGCATTATGCATATTGCTGCATACATCGTTTTTGAAATGCTTCCTTATTTATCCTATGTTAACCATAGGTATATTGTATAGTTTAAAAACGAAATATTATACATTTTAAAGTAGATTCTATTTTATATTTCTATATGGAACAATTTTTACTTGGTAGATTGAAACTGAATATTTTTTTTTGTTTGTATGTTGAAAATATGTGTACATTGTTGTATACTGCATATATACTATTTTTTAGTTTTTATTTTTTTATATTTTTTTTTTTTATATACATATATACAAATCCGCATAATATGTACCCGTCGTACCTTCATATTGCCTAACCACAATATTCGTGCTGTACTTTAGCTTTGTGATGTTTATAGAAAAATGTGAAATTTTAATGGATTATTTTATGTAAATAAATAACAATATTTAAATAAAAAAAAAATATTTAAAGTTGTTGGATGTGTGCGTTTTTATCATCATTTTTTTTTTTTTTTTTTAATTTATTATATAAGTAGTTTGGTTAGACTCGGAAAAATATTGTCTGTATTAAGTGGAGTAAGTATATTATATAAGCATAAATAGGTAGGTACTTATACACACATATAATATAAGCATCACATTGAGACAAAAAATAGCAAGCAGATATGGAATCACGCAAAACATATTTCAAAAAGCTTAGGAACAAATTATGATTAATAAGAAGAAAAAAATAATGAGAAATCCGATTTTTTTAATTTTATAATTGGACTCCTGTCTTCTTTTTCAAATTATATTGAGTTTAAATTATTTAATGTTCAATTTCTGCTCTTGAGCTGTATATCTATTTCTATTGACCTCAACATGCAGTCATTTTTGAATGTTTCTTATGCTTACTCAGTTCATACCATCTGCAGAAGATCGTAATTTCAGATTGATGCATCAGTTGCCAGCTGTTATTGAAATTCATTTTTCTGTCATCTTTTCTCAGCCAAACAAAGTCCGTAAATCTGAACACTTTGCAGTGTAAACAATTCATATATACCAGTATACATTTTTAATTGACGTGTTACAGTAATTAAAACTAAAAATTCAGTTTAAAAGTAACCAGAAAAGAATTCTTTAATAATTAAAAAACTTATAACCTAAACCATTATTATTTTTTTGAATTATTATTGCTTCTTCATATTTTTTGGATGCGAGGGGTTAATGCATAATTGGACTTTGGGTCTGTTCATTTACCTTTATAAAAAGAATATAAATAAATAAATAAAATAAATTAATACTAGTAAATATATTTTTCATTAAAATAAATAAATTAAATAAACAAAATCGGATTATTTTTATTTGCATTTTCTCACTAAATTTTTTTTTAATTCAATTTTACCTTAATCCATCCAAATTTTGTGTATATCATTATGGTGGATTGAATTAACAATAACCTCGAAGCACACAAATTCGAGTATACTATCAGGATAAGGGAGAGAAAGGCAATGTGAGCAATACAAAAAAGTACCTATATCAATTTAAGATTGAACTTAATATTTTCTACAAAGAAAGACGACTTAGTTGACGACAACGATAACAACATTTTATTTGATGGAAAAAGAAGCATTTGCCAATTTATTGCTTAGTTTATTCTATATAGCTAGGGCACACGATACACGGATACGAGTAATATAATTTTAGTGAAAATAAAATATCGTTTGTTAACAATAATAATGTTACTATATATTCACATTACGCCTTTTACATTTTATATTTTCTTTACACATAGTGAAATATATATTCGAACCGAATACTTAAAAACCAGTAGATAGGTCCCGATCAAATAATAATTTGTCCTTATCGAAACATGAATAGAGACAAAATATAAATGTGCCTTTCTCTATAGATCAACGAATTTAGAACAACTAAATTATGTTCGAAATGCCATGATTTGGATATGGACATCTTCATCTCCATATCGTTTTCGATTTTGCCAAAATTATAAAACGGTGTAGAATAGAGATATCAATGCAGTCCGAAACATTTTGTATCGGACTAAATGCCAACTTAATGACTAAGAACTTATCAAGCAATTTCACGGAAACATGCTCCAGGGACAGTACTCTTGGATTCTGTTTTCGAACTGAATCTAACATGGGTAGTGATATGATCTGGAAAAGACATTTTTTAAATCTGTAAGCCCCCTTAGTCGTTTTTTTTTTTATTTGTAAGGTG
The DNA here is from genome assembly GCA_011634745.2 of Catotricha subobsoleta. Taxonomy (NCBI): domain Eukaryota; kingdom Metazoa; phylum Arthropoda; class Insecta; order Diptera; family Cecidomyiidae; genus Catotricha; species Catotricha subobsoleta. The sequence continues at coordinate 7,929 of JAABKK020039166.1, read as the reverse complement.
GTTTATTGAAACATGATTTTAAATTCGTAATTAACGATTAATAAATAATATTTTAAGAATTCAGCTAAAATGTGAGTGAATTTATTTATAATTCATAAGCCATTTTTATTCCGTAATTTTTGGAAAATTATTTTAATTTGCATTCATTTATATACACTTTATTTGACAAAATTCTTTATTAATTAATTGAGCTTGACTCATATTGTTTAATCTAGAATATCTCCTTCGTCTGTCGCTAGCATATGTATATATTTAAGGAACTACTGGTTATACACTCAGATGTATAGTTGGTATGTTCCAAATCTTGTTACTTCAAATCATGAAATGGTATAATAAAAATTCTTTGAGAAAATGTCACGGTAAAGAGTATCAATTATAGACTTCACTAGTTTAAATATTCTGCTAGTCGTTTTACAAAGTGTCGCAATCAGTAATCCTCAACACCAAAGTATTTCAATTTAATAAATTGCTCTAACACTACCAAAAGTATAACAAGAAAATAAAAAAATTCTAATTTAATCTACAAAAGAATAAAAGAAAAAAAAAATGAAAAGAGAACAATAATCCTACCATTTCTATCATAACAATAAGATGTGTCTGACAAAAATAAAAAGAGATTTTTTTTTATTTGAGTCACATTAAAGGCTTTTAGAATACATCAATAATTCACAAAACAAATTTATATTCAATTATGTATGTTCTATTTATACTGTAAAAGCTAGGAACAAATAACTTTTCTTCGCATGTTTTTACCATTATGTAATATGTGCTGTGCCATAGATAGAAACTCGAATAGAAATTTCTCAATTTTCTTTACAGATACAGTAAACAATGTGGAAATTATGGAAATATGAGTGTAAGAATATTGACCATATTTAATTTAAAAAAATCAAAATGTTGCATGTTTTATTCATTTGTAGTTGTAATGTAGTCATTTGACAGAGACTGTTTAAAGCAAGCATATATTTACAAAAACAAAAAAAAAAAAAGAAACAAAAATGCATATTTATTAGAAGATTTATATTTATCTAATGAACTACTAAATACGAAAAATTAATCAAAAGTGGTTCGTTCATAAGTTCAAAATATTTTCCATGTTTATTCTAAAGAGAAGTAAGTAATAAACTAAGATATTTAAAAATTATAGGCGTTAAAATTTATATTCTTAAATTTCTACTTGTCGGTTTGACCTAAAATAAATTTTCAATAATTGTGCAATATTGCATATTACGCATAGAAGATCGTAAAAACTGAAAATCAAATTAGGAAAGAGCCCATTTACCCGATTAAGCGCGAGAGCATTCATTTTTTAAAGTTTATTAAATATTCACTTCATCAAAGATGAATTCTATATGCTGTCGACCTACCATCATCAATCTATTAAAAGACAAAATTAAATTTTAGAATTTTAAGTGACATTTTCTTTTAAAAAGAAAAAGAAACTTTTCAAAATTTACTTTATATCATCCTATATCTATATAGTTCCACAAACATGCAAAACAGCTATTAAATATTAAAGTTTATCTAAGGGCTTTTATATATTTATTTAAGTTGATGTAAATTTATGTTATTCATATTATATGAATGTGGGCGAGATATGTGTTGCGATAGATTGATATATTTTCATCAAAGTGGTTAAAATCGGTGAATATAATTGAATATAAAATTAGTTTGAGTTTAATGATTGTTGGCTTAAGCGATTATTTCGGTTTAATTCAAATATAAAAGCTCAAAAAACTAGTATACGGTATTGTAGAAAAGATCTAAAAGATCTGAAGGCTAATCATGTATTGTGTTGAAAGTCGAGTGACGTATCAGATCTTCGTATATTGGTCGAGGCAATGTAAAGCTTCATGAGGTTTGATTCGAGTGGTCCAAGTTTCAATAAATTTTCGTGGAGTAAATCAATTGAACTCGTTGGCGACCGAATCGACAGTATATTCCACGATACAATTCTTGATTCGTCTTCAGATTTAGTTGCATCATCTGTCATTCATAGCTTATGGAAAGCACTTTTGAGTCTGTGAGTCCCCTTAGTCGCGTTTTTTTTAAATTTGTAGGGAGTATGGTTGAGAAAAATTTAGTAAATGCAATGAAAATATTATTTATATGTTGACAATAATACATTTTAAATTCATAAAAACCAGTCATTTATATATTATTTGAAATTTTGTGTAATCAGTGCATACAAAATGACATGAAAAAGTTCATTGCACAATGAACGATTTAAATCAATTGATTGTTTACAAATTGTTTTTTTTGTTTTTTCTTTTTTCTTAAGATACTTTGAAAATAAATTTAAAAAAAAACATTTTTTTTTTTTTATAATGAAATCAATCAGATTTTATTGATTTAAATCAAAAAATTTTGTTTTTTTCACTCCCTGATTGCAGCAAATTTTTTAAAATTTAATCAATCATTAGACGGTAGGATTATAGCATTTGAATAGATATTTTGAGAATTCATTATGTTTAGTTTACATATGTACGAAAACAAGGGCAAAAAATAAATCGTTTTAAAAACATTTATCTGTGTTCACAATCACAAGAAACTAAATATGTACAATGTACATATATATGTATTTATATAATATATGTATATATACACATATAAAATTTATCAGGGAATCTACGTAGTCATAGTAATATTTAGCAAAGGATTTAAAACTTGTAAGTAAGTCATATAATTATAAATCTTACAACTAAAGCATATTTAAATTTTATTTGAAAGTCTCCGTTCAACCAGTGTCGAATTGTAAGATGATTGGTCGAATCATTTTGTATTTTTTTGCAAACATGAAAAAAATAAAATCTGTACAAATACATTTCATTTATTAATCAGAAATAGAAATCTTGATCTTTTAATTATAATTACAATAAATCGCTGGCTTCACGAGAAAATGACTCTTATTTCAAAATCCAATAACAGAAGACTTTTATTAAAAAATGTTGTATATTATTATTTAAAAAAGTGAAATAATAATCAGATCAGCCCATCGTGGATTAATCCGACACTGAATACAGTATCTACTAGTTAGGTTGTAAACATCTATTTCGAGTCTATTAAAAAACATACAGACACCCAAAATCACTTCATATAATTCTACATAAAATTTCTAAATATAAATTTACCTTTTACTTATTCAAAAATTTAATTAACACAGAGAGCGGGGCACACAATACACAACAGTACACTACAAAAACGATAAAATATATTATATAAAAGATCAAGAGTAATGAAATCATGAAAAGATTTAAAATCACCTGGAAATAACATAGCTTTGCATTTGCATTAAAAAAGGATTTCATAAATTCTCTTTAGCGTAATATAAAATATATTTAGATGGGTATAGAAGTAGAAAAATATGTATGTATAGACGTACTATACAACAGTTAGCAAGGTAAGACATTATACCTATTATATTGTGAATAAAAGCGAACGAACAACCAACTTGAAAAGAAGCTCATAAAATTTACTTTACGTATGAGAGTACTTTTCGCTAAATTTTATCTATTATAATATAAAAATTGTTCTAATACGCGCGCGGTAGACGCTAGGTTATTTCATTTAATTTTTTTTTGTGAATAATGCTCGGCGTTACGTTATAGTATATAGGTACTAAATACTAAGAGTCTCTAAAAGAATATTATAAATAATATGTAAAAGTGCTAGAGCACCAGGTCGTTTGGTATCAGCATTTCACCCAGTTTTTCAAAATGAAACATAAATTTGTAAACAAATTCATGAATTTATTAATGCATAGAAAAGTCCGTGTTCGTTTTTACTCCTTGCCTAATTGAAACCAAAATGTTCTCAATTAGCCAAAAAAAAAAAGAAGTAAAAGAAGAAAAAGACAGCAAACCTAATAGATCTCATTCTGTGTGAGACTATTTAATTTTTCACAATGTCAGATGTCCTCCAGGCTAAATAGGAAGCTCCCTCCTTTCTCAACACGAGACTACTAATGAGATTCTATTTGCGTCTTAATTACATTACAAAATGAACTGGATAAAAATGATGGTGAAAAGCTGTCTGTTAAACTGGTCAAGATGAAATTTAAATCATAAATATTTTGTCAACCTCTTGATGTTATTATATTAAGTAGAATTATAATATAAATAAAAACAATCATATTTCACTGTGATGTGTTGATTCTTGGAATAAACTCCTATTTTATAGACATTCGTTCTTTAATCATAGGTCAGATACAGATATTGATAGCCCACTCTTAAATTTCACTCGTTAAAAGGGAAAATAATTAAATTATTATCACATGTGTATTATATTTATATATTTACAACAGCATTTACAGTGAAATTTTTATAGTAATTGAACAATGTACAATTTTTACATTGTAGGTACATATGTCGTACTGATAAATGCATTCAAAATACTGATATTTCATGAATTAAAATCTCAAGATAATTAAAAATTATCGATTAGAAAATAGATTTTTTTAATCATATTCTTAGCCACTTTGTAACTTGTTTACTGCTACCAAAATATTAACTGGCACTCTGCTGGCGTAATTATACATACTTATAATTATAATGTAAATACTTATACATACACCTCTAAAATGTGATTTTATAATAAAGTTGAACAAAAAAGAAAAAATTATATAATAAAAATAAAAGCTGATAACATAAACTTTAACATCAATTTATTCGTGTTTTTCATCTAATGTACATAAATAAAATATGAGTTTATTTTATATGCATATTATTCTCTACACGAGAGAAGAGAGAAAAGAGAAAAGAGAAAAGTCACGTAATATTTGGATATATGTATGACTAATATTGATAATGTAAAAAATGTGATATATATTACGAAAGATGTGGCTCTGTTCGCTGTTCTGATGTTTATAGACTGTGTCGCAGTAAACTGTTTCAAATTAATGTTTCAATTTTAATTTTGACGATACTAAAGTTTTAATTAATATTAAAATTAAATTACCAATTACGCTTTGAACTTTGAGTATCAATTATTTATTATTTTTTTTTGGTTGTTTTTGTTTTTATTGTAGATGTAATTTTTTACTTTTCTTTCTTTGATTTAATGATATATAGATTTATGTTAATAAATACTAATTTGATTTTATTTTATTGTCTTTTCTTTTGAATTATTAAATTGAATTCAATATTGTTATTAAGAGCTGCTATATCCTATCTTATGAATATATGAATGGATTTAAGGAAAATAATCGAAAATCTTTTTATTATTATTGACGGTTTTTTGAAAGGCGTCATACGTAATTGATAAAACCAATAATACTTCTTTCAGAATACGAAAAATGTTCACCTCATATATTATTTTGTGCAACAGTTTAGACGAAATCGTATTTAAATAAATTGACTGTTTCTTGCTAAAACATTCAATATTCAATTTCTTATTTTAACGCTATTGCGGTAGCAGGCTTTCAACAAAGCGATACAAAAAAAAAATAATAATAAAAAAAATAGTGAATACAATAAAAAGACGCAAACATAAGGTATTTACGTGTTTGTCAAAAAATAGCACCTTTTCATAATATAAAAATCCTTTACAATACAAAGCGATTTCACGTTTCACAGAATCGAAATTAAAATCCTTTTCTGAACAGATGAAAGAACTTTATGTCAATAGGTGGTACGACTATTTGATATACTATAGCCAGGCTGTAGCTATGTAACTATATAGTTTAAATATATTATTTTTCATGAAAAAAAATAAATAGAAGAATTCTTTATGTTTTTTCTCTTCGTTTTCCTTTTTTTTTTTACTAAGCTATATTTGCTGCCTTTTTTAAAAAAAAAAAATAGTGTAGGTGAATGGAAGTCATTTGAAACACCGAAGATATTCACATTGAAATTTAATTTATATTTACCTACTTATTTGGCATAACACCATTAAACGATTATTTCGGTAAGATTAAAAAACAAATATTAATAATAATTAAATAAATATATTAAACTACTTAACTACTTTGTCAGACAAATTATTTTATCACAATATAAACTTTAATTAATATTAAAGTACTCGAATTCCAAATAAGTAAATCTTTTATTTATTTTTTCTTGTGTTTTTTTTTATGTTTCTATGTTTCATTAAAAATCTAAATTAAATTTTTCTTTTTATTGTATCTTTTGTTTTGTTTAGTTTACTAACCGTTCTGAAATATTTACTGACCAAATGATTATAATAATTAACAAAAGCCATTATAACAGTAGATTTTTTCTCCGTATATAATATATATATATGCCATGAATTTTATTTCATATTTGCTCGCAGCTATTATAATTAACTTTTAATGAACCATAAAATCATGCACTAAACAAGTAATTTTTTTCTCTCCGCTATTCCACAATATAGCAATCATTTTATCATTCAATAATTATATATGATTGATTAAGTATTTTCCATGTTCGTGTTTAAAAATATTTAAAGATTATCGAAATATGGAAAATTCTAAGTAAAATTAAATAAACGGATTTTGTTTTGTGCATCTGCGTCGTCAAGTATGTAGTGACCAATATTTTTTTTCGCCATTGATTTATTTCTGTCTAAACTGAGCCCATTTTTGATATGTGGATGATAATTATCTGGTATATTTTAACGAAAATAAGTACAACTATATTTTGTGTACATCCAGTTATGAATGCGACAAATTATATATAGCAAAAAACATTAAAGTATATGTAACATTTCAGCTAGTCGCTATTCGCTATTCAAGCATATAAATATGGACAAAGTAAGAAATAATATTCCATTCACTATCACTCTTAATAATAGTTGTAATTAAATTAGGGAAAAATGTTTTTGGCATATGCAAAAGGAAATGGGCAAAAGAAATAGGAATTGAGTTCATATAAAAGAAAAATATAATTTTTTTTTTTTTGTTTGTTTGTGCGTACACTTTTTGAAATTGGAGGAAACTTGCCCGCTTTTTTGTCCTCAATTTTTGAGCCCGCTCTTTGGTTTTCTTTACAAAAATGAAGTTATGTACCAATCCATTGGCAGCTTGTTTCTTTTATTTTTAACTGTATCGATAGAAATTACTGATTTTTCTTTGCCGATAATACCACACGTGATTTACGTGAAATACGCATTTCCCATTTCTTGTGCCCGATTTCCTTTTAAATGTTCCCAAAGATCCGAATGCCATTAAATTATGCCTTCTTTCGGTGGTCTCACAAAACAATAAAAGAAATCAGCGTTTAGCCGAAAATATTTCAGCGCATTGAAAATTTAACTTTTTAATAAAATTCAACGACGCTAGCGCTGATCGCTGAAAATAACTTTCTGCAAAGTAAAACCTTGCTAAAATCAGCGTGTGCTATTCCAGCCTTGCTTAAATATTGTATATTTTAACCACTAAACTATCTCAAACTTATCATTTCATCGCAATAAGGAGTCTATATTCAAAAGGTGTTATATTTAAGATGAAAGAAAAATAAAAAGGAATTGGGCGTTACGCAATTTCCTTTAAGGAAACAAGCAGATTTCCTCTTGTGCTACTTCTTTTTTGTCACTTTTCAATACATATACTGGCGACGGCATCGACGGGTGTCCATCTCCCATTTGTTTATAGTTATATACCAATTGTTTGGTAGATTCTGTGTAGTTTTACTAAGAAATTTAAGCATTTAGTGGAACCCATGTTGAACATAAAACGAAAGGTTTACATACAACACACTCCTGATAAGATGTTTTGCGGGTATAATATGCAATACAAAAAGGTTACCTCCAACACTACCATTGAGTATGTATTCAAAAGAATATTAAACAATATGTATACAATTCGTTGTTGTTGTATTTTATAAATATTCTCTCTGTTTCTATGCACGCAATATATTGACTCTAGACGAGTGTATAATTACTTATATGAATGTATATTATATATTTTATAGGTATAATCAAGTCAATCGTATGTATAAGTATATATAAATA
>JAABKK020039155.1:0-13633 GCA_011634745.2 Catotricha subobsoleta | reverse complement strand
TAATGAGAAAAAAACAACGTTTAAAACGTGTTTAAAACGTATGTTTTAAACATTTGTTTTAAACACGCTCAACCCTGAAATATATGTAATTATTGAATTTAAGGAATGTGACTTTTGTCGGTTTAATAAATTCGATAATTAATAAATTTTCCAAATAAACTATTATTTGAATAAATTATAATAAATATTGTAAAAGATAATATTTGCTATTTTCATTAAAAATTGAAATGATTTTGTAGGGTTGAACCTAAATGAAGATATAAGTCGTAAAATTATAATAATTTAATAATTGCGGATATCCATATCCACAGACTTTCAACTCCGCAAACCACCTGGAACCGCACAAATTATAACAATGGACAAAAGTATCCATGCAGTGATGCAGATACAGGTCTACTGTACCACAGGCACAGACAAGTTTCTAGTAATTTGACTTGAAAAATTGTGTGAATAGAACGAGAGGTGAATAATAAAATCACATATGAATGAAAAGTTCAAAGCTTAATTGATTTGTTGAGAAATAGTACATTTTCCAGTTTTTATTTTCAAGTCAAACAGTTTTCGAAGTCTTTATTCAAAATTCAAATCATATAAATCACACAATTTGCACAATTTTTCAAGTTAAGTTGCTAGAAACTTATGTGTGGTATATAGCATTTACAATATATAGATTCGATTCAATGTATTTCTGTTTCATATAGAACAAGAACATTTACAAAATATTATTGTAAAACACTATTTCCCATTTAATTTATATACTTTCGGGGTTGCAGCTGCGTTATTCTAAACATAAATTGCATAACAAATCTTTTTATTGCTCGATTATCTAAATTGGAATATCCTTTGCAAATCTTTATCTTTAAATTAATGAAAATGCTCAAACATTGGATTGTATCAATAAAATACTATTCAAATTGGCAATTTCAAGTTTCCGCACATCATTCCATTTGGATTACATAAAGGAAATTGAAAAATAATTTCAGCATGGAATCAATACATCGGTAAAATTATTTTGAAATACATAATGTAGGTACAAAGTAATAATTTGTTACGTTTAAATTTAACCACTTTCTCGATTTTATTATTTTAAATTTTATTTTTGTGTTAGTAATATTTTCATAGTGAATATACAATATATTAATTAGGATGGTTGGTTTTTTAATATTTAATATTTTCTCGTAATTTTTTCTAACGTGCCTCTTTCTAAGCTGTACTTGTTTTTTTTTAAAAAAAAAAACACCTAAATTTTTTGGCGCAGCAGATTCGCCAATGTTTCACCCTACACGGCATAGGCTTAAAATTTGGGTGAAAATAAATATATAAAAGAAAAATAGAGAAATTCAAATAATTTTAAGTGATTTAAAATAAATGTGACTCAAGAAAATTTGGTGCGCTACATCCTTTTTGTTAGAAATGTCACCAACAGACGCGGAATTTTATTCTCTTCAAAATATTTAACTCTTGATTCAGTTCGTTCACTTAATTCTAAGAAAAAATCAATAAAAATAATATTTTTGCATCTTCTTCGAATTTGAAATTTATGTATTTTATCGACCACAAGATTTTGTTTCTTTTCGTATATTGTCTACCAATATCCAACCATTGATATGAATCCTGAGACCTAATTCAAAACTTCAAAAAAATGGAAAAAAAAAACGAAATAAATGTTTTATTTTTTTTTTAATGTTAAAACTTTTTAAAAAAGGAAGTGAAAAGTGGCAAAATAAGAAGATTATTTTTTTTAATATGTACCATAAAACTGAATTTTGATGATGAAGAGTAACTAATGAAAAACATATTATTTTTAAAAATCTTTTTGTGTCTCCATAAATACATATATATAATATATATTGTTCAATAATTTAGATTTTTTAAAAGCTATTATTTATTTATTTCATTTGGATTTTTTTGTTCGTCTGCTTTTAATAGATAATCGATGTCCAGCATCATCATTTCGTTGTACGGATGGTACATGCATACCAATGAGTTGGAAATGTGATTCAAAAAAGGATTGCACTGATAATTCAGATGAAACGTCTAGCGAATGTTCAAATGTTAAATCCTGTCAACATGGACAATATGAATGTCGAATAACACAACTTTGCATTCCAAATGATTGGTTATGTGATGGTGATTTTGATTGTGGCTCATTTGACACATCTGATGAGGATCTGCCAAAATGCCATGCATCAAAGAAATGTTTACCAAATCAGAGTGAATGTAAGGAGGGTATTTGTATTAACACAGAAAAATTTTGTGATGGTCATTTCGATTGTGTTAATGACGAATATACAGAGTTTTGTCGTAAGTGAAAATGATTACTAGCAAAATCGTTATCTTTCTTTATTTTGTTCTAATTTACTATTTTTTTATTTTTAGAAAATAAAACTGCCCAGGCAGAATGTACTGCCTTAAAATGTTCCTATAATTGTAAGGTTACCCCGACTGGACCGAAATGTTATTGTCCGTCTGGTCAACAGCCAAATGGAACTAAATGTGAAGGTTTGTATATAATTTCATCAAAACTGACGAAAATCAAAATATCAATATAATTATTTGCTGTATTCCAGATTTTGATGAATGTACTCTTGATGGAATATGTGATCAAATATGTAAAAATACTCAAGAATCGTATGAATGCTCCTGTGTAGCTGGCTACACAATAAAAAACAATAAGACTTGTCATGCAATAAATGGTGAAATATGATTTTATTACATTTATTGGAACGGTAATTAATTATTTTATTTTTCTTTCATTTACTTTTATTTGCCTTTTGATGGTTGGACATGGAAACTGCAGTGCCAAAAGATGAGCCACCCTCACTTATATTTATGACACAACATGATATACAAAGAGTATCATTAAATGGTGAACCATATAACAAAAGTATTCGGTTTGGGGTAAGCGATAATTAAATTTTTCAATACTGTACAATTATTTAATTTAAAAATGTCATTCATAAGCAGTGAAATGAATTTATATAATATTTGGCTACCTTCATTCGTGTAATATATCATGTAGTAATTATTGAAATAATCAATAGAATTCCTCTGGTATAACAATATATAACGTCCTAACCAAAATCGTTATTAATTCCATTTTTTTGATTAATTTACGGTACACCAACTTATTTACTTTAGAATCAAAATAATAAAAAGAAGATAAAATCCACTTCGCACTGTGTAATTTAATAAGTGATTGCTATGTACCGTCAAATAAGTTCATTCGAAATCACAATAACTTTTGGATTATTTTTAAATAAGATTTCTCGAATTTATATTTTGAAATTTCGTCATTCACTCAGTCAAATTAATGTGAAAATTATTTTTACGTTAACTTATTTAAGAAAACGACGACAAAAAAGAAACAAAAGCACACAAATTTTAAATTAATAATTATTTATTCAATAATATGACCTCAAGCACGTTTTATCTATTGACGAATTTCATATGAAAACGATCAGCCAAAAACCCAGCCGCCTCGGATTTTGACAAAAATTGGCAAATTTGTTTAGGTTAAAAGAAGAAAAATAACTTTACTGATTTTATTGATATAGTGCACGTTCGTCCAGTAATGAATTATAGTTTTTAATAAATATTAGAAACTCGAAAAATGGTTTCTTAACTTTTCATTTTTCCGCCCAATCTAAAAAAATGTTTTTTTTGTTAAATCGAAAGACATATTTGAAAAATATATTTTTTGTGCTCTGTTGATAATTTGTTTCAAACCGCCCGCGCTGACTTTTCGAAATGTGAAAAAAGATACTATTTCTCTCTAAAACACCACGAAGAAAAAAACGTTGTATGCAAATCGGGCATGGTACTGTAACTACAAGGTATATCATACCGATCTTTTACATTGGGTAACAAATTTGGTCTACAACGATTTTTTTTAAATATTTTATCTATTTTGCGTTCCGGTAACAATCACAAAAAAATATATATTTATATATATATTATATATAAGTAAGATATGCAGAAACTTTTCGTTTTTTAAACTAAACAAATTTGTCAATTTTTTTTGGGTTTTTGACTGATCGTTTTTATATGAAATTTGTCTATTGTTGAAATAACATGGAAACATTATAAAATTTCTTTTTATTAAAAAAAAAGAAAACACATACATTTTCTTAACATAACATCCTCAAACAAATATGTGCCTACTTACTTAGTTTATATTGAAAAAGTTTTAACAGATTCAGTTTTGTTTTGTTTTTTTTTTAATTTTAAAAGTAATTCGCATTTTAAATTATAATTATGAATTTTCACTTGTTTCCTTTTGGATATTCAACATTTGATGTAAAATTGTTAGGCGAAAAATGTATGTCTGATTTTACTATGAGGAGCCGTCTCTAGCTTAAATGACGCTCGACACTAGTTTAAATGACGTCTGACGCGAAACTAACTCATTGTTGGCGTCCCTATAAAGAGAATTTCTTTTAATTAGACAAATAACAGGTTAAATTATTCAAACAACTGTTAAAACACTAAAATACGACTTATCTAAAATAATATAAGAATTAGACAAGAAAGTTTTTTAAATGTATTATTTTTAATTAACTTACACTGTTTTATTATTCATTCTTTGCTTTTAATTAAATTTATCAAACGAATTATTGAAACATCAAGAAATAACATTAACTTAAATTCTTCTTCTTTTTTGTTTGCCTATCTATAAAAAAGGTGAATTCGCATACGTTAGAAGTATGGCATCGTAATCGATCTGTTTGCCTAGTCAGTGGAACACATGATTTTGGATCATTAGAGATGACATGCTATAACATTGATGATTTTAATATATCATGGACTTATCCGAAACCAGAAATTTTCACAGGATTAAGAGGTTAATATTAATAATTTGATAACAATAATAATTTACGTACATTAATTATATATATAATTGCTATTTATTTCTGTTTCAGCTATTGATCAATTACGATTAGATTGGATATCGAAAAACTGGTATTTCCTTAATATTGATTCTGGCATCATATTTGTATGTAGTCATTATATGAATTACTGTTCCATTATTGTTGAAAGCTATGTTCATAAACCAAATTCATTAGAGTTAGATCCAACCAAAGGGTAAATTATAATTTAATTTATTAATTTGATTTATTATAGTTTTTAATCTATAAGTAAACGATTTTTATTGTCACATTTACAGATTTATGTTTTTCACAAAATGGACAGTAATTGGTAGTCTAGAACGTGCTAATTTGGATGGGACAAATCAAACAACGCTTGTTTCTCATAAGATTATTTATCCATTTGGATTAACATTAGATCTAGCGAATGAACATGTTTACTGGGTTGATACGTACATGGATTTTATTGAACGAGTTGACTATAATGGAAAAAATCGATGGTTGTTGAAAAAAAGTTCTACTAGTTATACTTTTATAAAATCATTACATTCTGTTGCTATATTCGAAAATACAATATTTGTTTCGTCGTGGAATAGTGGACCACAAAATCAAAGTGTTGTATCGATGAACAAATATAATTCAAATTCAGCAAAACGAATCGTTTCGAAAGTATTTCATCCCGATAGTTTACGTATATTTCATAGACAACGACAACCAGAGGTACCGCATCATTGCCATGAGCGAAATGGTGGATGCAATCAATTATGCATAACAACATGGCGAAAAAATGTTCCAGTTGCACAATGTTTGTGTTCACCTGGATACCGTTTAAAAACCAGATCGACCTGCGTTTTAATAAAACATGCTTCATTTTTAATTTACGCCAAACAAAAACCTTCCATGATTAAAGGTATTTCAATGTCCACAACATTACAACCTGGAGGTGGAAATCAGGAAGCTATTGTTCCTATTTTAAATGTTAAATGGCCTCTCAGTTTGGATTATAATGTTAAAGAGCAATTAATTTATTTTGGACAAAATGATATGTACGATTTTTTTATTTTTTTTAACAAAAAAAAAATACGTACATTTGAATATGTATGAAAAATTAATTATTTATTCATTGACTTTAGGGATGGAACAGAATTTATTATTGAAGGTCAAAGGTTAGATGGAACTGGAAGACATGTTGTACTTAGAGGTCGTGATCATTGCCATGGGATCGCCTATGATTGGATGGGAAACAATATGTTTTGGGCATCATCGAGCAAAATTGAAGTTTTTAGTTTAGAAAATACCACAATTATAAAGACTATTATACATACAACTAACGCAGGGTGAGGATAATAACGGTTATCAATTAGTCCATTTAGTTTCCCTTTAAATTTAATCACGGAATATCTTTCATTTATTTCGTTTCAGATCTATTGTATTGGATCCAAAACAAGGTCTTATATATTGGTCAACATGGGCATCACAGGATGACTCTGGACTTATTGAGTATGCGTGGATGGATGGCACCCATAAAGGTACATTAGTTGATTCAAAGAAACGATTAATGCAATGGCCATCAAGTTTAACCATTGATTATATGGAAAAGAAACTTTATTGGTGTGATCCACGTACATCCTTCATTGAACGAATTGGATTAGATGGAAAAGATCGCGAGGTTTTAATTCAAAAATGGAATGATGAAGAATTTTCCCCATTTTCTGTTGCTTATCATAATCAGTACATATTTTGGACTGATAATGTAATGGGAAATATTTCTAGAGCGCATATTAACTCCACAGGATCCAAAAAGTAAATTTATAAATAAACCGAAACTCTATAATAAGTTATTTGTATTACCTTTATTTTTAGATTAATTGAGGTGTTGGCAAATGAAAAACTTAAAGTAACGGACATTAAAGTTTTTGATAATTTAACACAAAGTAGTACGAATGATTGTAGGGATAAAACTTGTCCAGGTTTACTATTATCAACACCCGATGGATGCTTGTGTATCTGTGGTAATGGTTTTAGTTTAAATGCTAGTGGAACGAAATGTATGCCACAATTAAATTATACAGCAGTAAATGAGTGCGGACCAGGTAAATGATTTTTTGGCAATACTATGTGAAATTAACGATACTAAATACGATTGTTTTCCTTTTTTACTTTAATTTCTAGGACGTTTTCAGTGTAAACTTAACAGTCAATGCATCGAAGATAAATACCTTTGTGATGGTGATAATGATTGTGGAGATGGTAGTGATGAATCTTATGCAGCTGATGGGCCTTGTAATGGAAATGATAATTGTACGAATTTGGGAGAAAATGGTTTTCGTTGCGATGAGAATCGTTGCATTAGAAAATCAACTGTTTGTGACGGTATCGCTAATTGTATTGATGGTAGTGATGAAAATCCTGACCATTGCTCTAACATCACGTGCGCCGCTAATCAATTTCAATGCAAACAAACGAAACAATGTATTCCAATGAATTGGCTATGTGACGGGCATCAAGATTGTCAAGATCGCTCTGATGAATTGGAAAATTGTAGTGAATGTGCTGAATTTTTATGCAACAATAAAGTTTGTATACCAACCGAACAACTTTGTGATGGATTCAATAATTGTGGTGATAATTCGGATGAATCACAATGTGCTCATGAATGTAGAGCTGATGAATTTTTTTGCCATCCAAAAGGTTGTATAAGCAATAAGCAAATTTGTGATGGTATCTACGATTGTTTTGATGCGTCTGATGAAGAGGCATGTGATGGAGTTCAAATTAAATCAGACAATAATAAAACAAGTCCATCGGTTGAGTGTTCATCAAGCGATTTTAAATGCAGCAATGGTATTGAATGTATATCCAAACATCTAACATGCGACGGATATAATGATTGTTTTGATCGAAGTGACGAAATTAATTGCACAATAGTTAGGCCTCGTCCCGTGGTTCTTTATAATGAAACACAAGATTGTGTTCATCCAGATCGCATATGTAAAGCAACCGGAAATTGTATTCGTGTTCATCAATTATGCGATGGCCGTACTGATTGCCCCGATGCTGATGAAGGTTTTCGTTGCAATGAAAAAGTTTGCGATCATAATTCTGAATGTTCACATTTTTGTCATAATGCACCCGAAGGGTTTGTTTGTTCATGTCCAATGCACTTGTTTTTAAAACCAAATGGTTTACAATGTAGTCAAGAACATGCATGCGAACAATGGGGAACATGTTCACAAATCTGCGAGCAAGTTGGAAAACGCTATAAATGTAAATGTCGTGATGGATTTACATTGCAATATGACCAATTTACCTGTAAAAGTGATAATGCTGATCCACCGTACGTAATATTTAGTAACCGGGAAGAAATTCGTGGTGTTGATCTGAAAACATTGGCAGTCAAAAATTTTTTTGCATCATTGCGCAATACCATAGCTCTAGATTTCTTATTTAATAATGGTTCGCTGCAAATATTTTGGACTGATGTGATTGACGATAAAATTTATCGGTAAGTTTAGATGGTAAAGAATTGCTTTAAATTCAATTAATTATTTGTTAAATACATTGTAATTTTCAGTGGTACATTAATTGGTGGTGTTTTAAGAAATGTTGAGGCCGTTGTCCAATCAGGTCTACTAACTGCAGAAGGATTAGCTGTTGATTGGATTGGGCAAAATTTATATTGGGTTGATAGTAATCTTGATCAAATTGAAGTGGCTCATGTTAATGGAAGTTTCCGACGTACCTTAGTAGCTGGTGATATGTCAAGTCCACGTGCGATTGCTGTAGATCCGCGTGAAGGCCTTCTATTTTGGACTGATTGGGATAAAAATGATCCACGTGTTGAACGATGTTCAATGGCCGGAGAATATCGACAAACTATTGTGCAGGTATAGATAGATCCAATGAGCAAAATAGACCTTAAAATCGGAACGTAAAATTAATTTTGTGAAAATAAAAAAAAAAATGTTTAGGTTGATCAAGTATTAGGTGCATGGCCAAATGGTTTGACACTTGATTACACATTAAAACGTGTTTATTGGATTGATGCTCGATCTGATTCAATTCACACAACCAATTATGATGGCGGGGATCATCACTTAGTTATTCGTGACCAAGAAACGTTATCGCATCCATTTAGTATTTCTGTATTTGAAAATCATGTCTATTGGACAGATTGGCGTACAAACTCTGTAATTCGAGCTAATAAATGGAATGGTTCTGATATTGCTGTTATTGATCGAACATCAACACAACCATTTGGTATACAAATTTTACATTCTAGTCGACAACCACATGACGGTATTAATCCATGCGCAGATAATAATGGTGGTTGCTCTCATTTATGTTTACTTAGGTTTGTTCTTGTCATTTATCACAAAATTTGAATTAATTAACCATAATTTTCTTCTCAATCTTATATTAATTTTAAATCGTAGTATAAGCAAAACATTCAAGTGTGAATGTCCACATGTTATGCGGTTGGATCATGACAATAGAACTTGTATACCAAACGAACAAGTTCTGTTATTCATAATGGGTTCTGAGATTCGTGGTGTCGATGTTTTACAACCAAATCATCATACAATTCCGACAATCAGTCATACATCGCAAGTTCTGGGACCAAATGTTATTGATTTTTTAATAAGCGATGGACGCCTATTTTGGTCTGATGTTGTATTG
Organism: Catotricha subobsoleta; assembly: GCA_011634745.2. Lineage (NCBI taxonomy): Eukaryota > Metazoa > Arthropoda > Insecta > Diptera > Cecidomyiidae > Catotricha > Catotricha subobsoleta. Next base: position 4,085 of record JAABKK020039155.1, on the reverse strand, counting down.
AATGAAGTAAAATCATCTGGTTTATCGAATGGTATTATTGAAACAATTTTGGATACAGATATTACAAATTTGTCTGGATTTGCGGTCGATTGGATATCACACAATATGTATGTGTCAACGGAAAGTAATTCCAATTCACGAATATTAGCATGTAATTTAGATGGCGAATATGTAACCGATATTCATAAGGACTTATTAAACGTTTCGAGTATTGCATTGGATCCAGCCAAGTAAATTTACTTTGTACTTTTACAATAGAAAACGAAAAAATGATAATTTTTCTTTGTAATATTTTCAGTGGTAAAATGTTTTGGTCGCATAAAAAGGACGACACAAAAACTTATTTAATAGAAACCAGTTCATTAGATGGTTCGGACCGGGAAGTTGTAATTAATTGCAGTGAACCAGCGAGAAGTTTAGCCATTGATTTTAATACAAGTCGTTTATATTATGTTTATGTTGATAGTGGTGCTATTTTATATTTTGATTTAATAACACGCACTGTAAGTGAATGATATTAAATTTAATTTAAGTGCATATTTCGATTTTTAAAAAGCTTATAGAATTCAATTAACTTAATTATTTTTCCGGCTATCAGGTGCACGAAGTTCTTCCTAATGAAACAGGCATCTTGGGAAGACGAAAAATAGAAAGTGTTACAGTTTACAAAGATGATATTTACTTTTCTGAAACAACCGACAGTACAATAAGAAGGTGTGACAAAAATAATTGTGTAAATAGTACTGTCCTAAGAAATAATACAAGTAATTTATTATTATTCTTGATTCACATATTATTTAATTGAATAAAATATGAATGTAATTATTTCCTTGCATCCATAGATTTTGTGCTTGCCTTAAAGATGTACTATTCAGCTGCACAAGTTGGCGTTAATCCTTGTGCTACTGATGCCAATAAATGTGAACATTTATGTTTTGGGATTTCATCTACAAAACATGTATGCAAATGTACAATTGGTTATCATTCAAGTTCAATTGATGCTAATAAATGTATTGGTGAAGAAGAATTTATTTTGTATTCAATAAGTCATGAATTAAAAGGAATTCGATTAATTGATGCTGATTCGCCCTCTGGTGCTGATGAATCAAAAGTTCTTGCTCCAATATCGCGTATATCGCTAGCAACAAATATTGACTATCATTATAAGTATGATTTATTATTTTGGGGTGACAGTGATAAGGGTGCAATAACGAGTATTAAACGAGACGGCACAAATCGTCATGTTGTTGTTAATCAAGCTGATCAATTTGAAAACACTGCTGGTGACTGGTTGGGTGGCATTGCAATCGATTGGGTTGCTGATAATATTTATTGGAGCGATGAAAAACGGAATCTTATTGAAGTAGCACATTTGAATGGTAGCTCAAGATATGTGGTTTTATCATACGTAGAAAAACCTAAAACGATAGCAGTTGATCCGATTGCTGGTTATTTATTTTATGCAGGGGATAGAAAAATTGGTCGAACAGGTTTAGATGGAAGCCAACATTTTATTTTGACAAACCAATCATCACAAGTTACTAATTTAGTTTTGGACATAAATAATCAAGTAGTGTATTGGTGTGAATCAACATCAGATACTATTATGGCTGTTGATTATGATGGTAATCGAAAAATGGTTATGCTAAATCATAGCTTAGAAAATCCAGTCGCATTGGCGTTACTTAATACATCACTTTATTGGGCTGATAATTCTCATCAAAGAGGTAGTATAAAGGTTGCGCCAATAAGAAATTTATCAGATTTTACTGTCTTGACAGCGAATGAAGGAAATTCATTAATTGACTTAAAAATATTTTCGAAAAAAATTCAAACCGGAACAAATTTATGCGCAATTAATAATGGTGGGTGCCAAGAACTGTGCTTATTTAATGGAACTTATCCAGTTTGTGCATGTTCACATGGTCGTATATCAGTGAAAAATGGAAAGACGTGTGACGAATATGATGAATTTTTAATTTATTCACGCGTTACTTCAATCGAAAGTATTCATATGACAAATCATTTGAATATGAATGGACCAATAGCAAAAATTCAAAATTCAACACTTTTAAAAAATACAATTGGCTTGAGTTATGACTATAAGCGAAATCGTATTTTTTATTCAGATATTCATTCAAGCTCAATTAACTGGGTTAATTTTAATGGAACTAATCATTCAATCATTGTTAATAAACAAGCATCTGTTGAGGGATTGGCATATGATGCTATTAGCGATCAATTATTTTGGACTTCAAATAGTGATGCATCCATTAGAGCAATCGACTTAACTTTAATTGGGATGGATTTTGAAAATAATACTGAATTAGTGAAACCTGTTATTCAACTGAATCCGCATGATAAACCAAGAGGTAACTATTTAATTTTATTTCTAAGAAATATTATGTAGAAAAAAATTAATGAGTTTTCTTCATTTTTTTATTTTAGGAATTGCAGTGGAATCATGTTTAGCTATGGTGTACTGGACCAATTGGAATTCACAGGCGGCTTCAATCCAACGTGCTTATATAACTGGCTTTGGTTTAGAGAGTATTATAACAACTGATATTCGTATGCCGAATGCTATAACTCTTGATTATGAAAATCATAAATTATATTGGGCTGATGCCCGTTTAGATAAAATAGAACGTACTGATTATGATGGCAGCCACCGAGTTGTTTTGGCACATTCAACACCAAAACATCCATTTGCTATAGCTGTTTATGGTGACCTACTATTTTGGACTGATTGGGTGCTACGTGCCGTGTTACGAGCCAATAAATATTCGGGTGCTGATGTGGTTTGGCTACGAAAAGATATTGGACGCTTAATGGGTATTGTTGCAGTACAAAATACTACTCAAGATTGTGCAGCCAGTCCATGTTCTGTATTAAATGGTGGCTGTGAAGATACATGTAATGTAGTTAATGGAAAAGTGAAATGTGAATGTACACAAGGTCGTTTATCATTGGATGGTCGAAGATGTGTACCGTTAGGAAATTGTCCAAATGGTCAATTTGTGTGTAAATCGAGAGATTGTATTCCATTTCATTTAACATGTGATACTATCAAACATTGTATTGACGGTTCAGATGAAGAAATTCCATTCTGTAATACGCGTGAATGCCCTAGTGGTTATTTCATGTGCAACAATCATCGATGTATACCGGCAAATCAAACATGTGATGGAATTGAACATTGTGGAGATGGTTCTGATGAAACAATTTGTGAATGCACTAGCGAGCACTTTAAATGCACATCAGGACAATGTATTGAACGTAAGTTTCGATGTGATAATGACCCCGATTGCCCTGATGCTTCCGACGAAATGGGATGTCCAACTCAAGTATGTGTTGGTCAACCAGGAATGTTTATAAAATGTCAAAACACAACAGCTTGCTATATGCCATCATGGCGGTGCGATGGAGAAAACGATTGCTGGGTAAAAACACTTCTTTAGTTAAAATTTATTTAGTGAATTTAGTGAATAATAATAATGACATAGGTAATAAATATACATTTTTAATTTAAGGACTACTCCGATGAAATGAATTGTCCAAATACAACATGTAGCTCAGAACAGTTTACATGCGGAAGCGGTCAATGGTAAATAATTTATGAATCTTGCGTTTTATTATTTAATACTTAAGTGTAAAGGTTGAAAATGTATCATATTTTTAATAGCAATATCTATATAAGACGCTTTCGAGTTCATTTATTTGATACTTTTGCTTTATCATTTTCCATCGAATCGGGGGTTAAATAGGTAATATTTTTAATATATTTTCGACAAAAAACGGAGATGACTTCTTTTTTTTAACAAATCATATACAAAAACTAAGTAAACTGAGAAAAAAGCCGCGCTGATCTTTTGCAAATTTTGGAAAACTTAAAAAAACAAGCTGCCAATTAGATTGGTATAGATATATAACTTTATTTTTGCGAGTATTAATTTCATAAGCAAAGAAAAATATTTCTCGTTTTGCTCGTTAATTATGCATTAAAATATATATATATTAGGGTGGCCCTTAGCTGTATGGAGAAAATTTATTTAGGAAAAATCTTTGGGGGCACCCCCCGAAAA
>JAABKK020039144.1:0-13635 GCA_011634745.2 Catotricha subobsoleta | reverse complement strand
TAGCTATATCTCCGAAACAAGAACAAAGCCAACTTTTTCGTAGAACATTTTCGTGATCAGCGACCCCGAATACATTTTAAAAAAATTGTCTCCCGCTTTGGGAAATTTTTTGTGGTACAGTGTTATTAATAATTGGGCCTTTGTGCATTTTTGACATATCTTGCACTTCTTGCAATGCAAGTGGTAAAAAATTAATAAGTGCGAAACGAACGTAGTTATTTTCATTATAAACTGCGTGAATGGTCATTAACTCTATAGTATGTCCCAAGTATAAATTATATGCTAGATATAAACTGAATTTCTAAAACTAATGAAAGAGATAAGATGAATGAATAAGGTTTTCTCATTTCAAAATTATTGCCTAATTTTTTTGCTAAAATGAAGCTGAATTTAATTTAGCCACCTTTAGACGTGGATAAAATTCTTATATATCTTGTTATTATCATGTACAGAAGCTAAAGAAGAACTTTAGGCATGTCTGAAATTTGAATTTAACTTTAATTTAGCAAAGAACTTATCCGAAAATAATAAATTGAGAAACAAACTAACACAACTATAATTAACCACTAAATTAGAAAAATAATTTGTAAAACCATTTCTATTTTATAAGCAAATAACCTCACATAAAATCATGCACAAATAATTAATCGAGATGCTGTGTATTCTGTGTTCCAAAACATTTATCCTTTTTCTAAACCACACTAACATTATTTAATAATGAAACTGAATTGGAAAAATACCTTTAGTTCATCCATAAAATATAAAATACAATTATATTTAATACACATATAAGAATTTCAAATTAACCACTTAAAAGTTTAGCTTTAAAATTTGCGATAGGTACATATATATATATTTCTACAATATTGTAAAGATGAGTTTTATGTATCCCATCTATATGATATACCATATATGTATATAGAAGGGCAACGAAGATTCATGTCCAATACCTCGTTCTAGCACTAATTATTATTCAACCCATCTTACTTACCTGGCCGGAAAATTACAAACCTCAATCGAAATTAAATTGCATACATAATATTAAACCCTCTAAAATTATACGATTATTAACTTGGATGACCTTTATATGGTATGTATGATATAGACCACATATCTGTCGAGATTAAAACATACAGCTAATAATATATAGCTGCCGGATAAACCTTTTCACAATAATGTAATTGAAAGAAATGTCTTCAATTTAAATGGAATTTATATGTATTGTTGGACTATTTACAAAATATCTGGGATTATGTGGTGAGCAGGGATTTTTCTTACTTCACACTTCATAATTTTGCTTGGTCATAAAAATAGAAAAAAAAATTACATGGAAACTGAATAGAAAATACAAGTTCTCTTGCTTTTTTTTTATTTATTTATTTTTAGCATCAAACACGTGTGAGCCCAAAATCCACAAAGTGCGATATGCAACACATATTCTATATATATAGTTTATATAATCGTTATTTTCATAAATTTCCATCGAAAATTCAATTCATATTTAATGGAACCAACAGCAAAAGTAAAATAAAATATAAAAAAATCACTCAACAAATTAATGCATTTTTCTCTATGCGTTAATGAAAAAATATTATAGGGATTGACTTTACATATTATTGAGAAGTGAATAAAATGGTTTTGCCGCCGCTTCTCTTCACATATCGTCTATATTATGGTAAAAGGCAACATAAGACCCAACACACATGCATACGTATTATATATAATATTCCGTTCCGACAATAAATTTGAAACGGTACCGAAACTTTATAGAATATAATTTGAACTAGGTATTAGTTACACTTCTAGGTCCCTGGGTAATTTTTATTTTATCTTTTTTTTTTCTTTTCTTTCTTTAGAAATAGAATTTTATATTATTGAATATATTTAAGGCATTCGTTACGCCGTCACAGTTACATATTAAAATAAATATATTTGTATTTTCGAAATATTATAAGTTTGAAGTTAAAAATTGATAATAGAAAAATTATTTGTTGCTCGGCTAACATTATCTACTACTACTTTTCATAATATGTGTAAGCTGTAAGAAGTGTATGCCTGTTGCATAGATAGATAATAATCTGGTATGTATGGACCATAAAAATTATGAGAAATCACGTATAAAATAACACAATTGATTATTCAATTCAAATTCAATTTTGTTCGCTTCTGACTTCACTTAATGTATTTTATAGTGACCCAAACGTCTCGACCACCGACACCATCGCCCATGATTTTTACAAAAGATCAAAATTGAGTAGGTATTATATGATTTTATAATAATTCTATTCACTGTAGAGATATTGACATTTAATTAATTTTCTATATAATATTTTAAAAATATTTTTGAAAACTTATCATACCGAGTTATTCTGTACTGGTAATGGTTGGCAGGAATTTTGTGGGTGGCCCTATGTTGATTTGACAACGAAAATAAACGATGTTTGAATAAAACTTACAAGAAATTATATGTTTCTAACTTATTTGATGAAAATGACACAAAAAGAAGTGTTTTGTATATTTTATCGTTTCTATCATAGTTCTTTTCAAAGTTTCATAATAATTTGAAATTATAATTTATCAATTTAATGCATATAAAATGGTAAAATCTGTTAATATCATATTATAAATTAAGAATTGATAAGAAGAGATGCCTAAACCCTAAACAAAACAATACAAACAACACAAACAATACTCCCTACTAAATTTTTGTTTATTCTGTTTTTATATATGGCACTAATATTTTGTGTGAATAATTTTTTTTTTCTTCATTGCTTCTTTTCGTCTCATGTCAACGAACAATGTTATTCGGTATGGGGATAAGTGCGATCTTGTGTTTATTATTGCATTTCATTATACATTTCGCTTTTACCCCCGTCCTTTATACACAACAAAAAAAAATCGAAAATAATATTTTACCTTCTTAATGTACAATGTGCGGTTTTTTTTCCAGCTTCTCTTCTGTGTAGAGAGGTATAAAGTGAGTGGACGAAAAATGATGACTCTGACAAAAAGTTTTTAAGAAGAAAAATTGCTTGGACAATGGATAAAGTATTAGGGATACTGCTACCACCACCAGTTACTAGGCTGCTTATAGCTAGTTATTTTTTTATATTTTAAATATGCTTACTTGCTAAAGAATTTTGATGTTCAGTTATTAGCTAGCTAATAATTCATTTCGTCTAAGTATATGCGTTATTATTAATCGACATATTTTATATTCTGGTCTGTATAAGTTAAATAAAACTTTGATTTTTTCGATTTAAAAAGATTTAAGCAACTCTGGTAACTTTTTTTTTTAATATTCTTTTTCTTTACATAAGTAGGTAAGACTTATTTCGCACATTGAAATTTTCACTTTATAAATTTATTGTCAGAACTAATATTATAACCTATTTGTATAAGTAATAAGTATATGGAAATGTTATAATACTTAGGCATTATGTCTTATACATTTTTCTACTTTATGCGATAGACTTATATTAATACATATATGGTGAAACGCAAATCATAGGGATAAAACGCGTACGTTATTATATATTATTTAAAAACAAGAGAAAGGCGTATATGCCTGTCAGAAGCACTGATATGTCACATTTTTAATAGGAAAAAGGGATATAGTTGTAGATGTAGGTTAATTTATCAAGAAAATCTTATTATCACCAACATATATATAAAGTATATGAAATTTTAACTTTATTCATGGTTATTGTATAGTATGTTGAATGTACATTTCATCTAATAAATAATCTAAACTGAGATTGTAAGATTTAAATTTTAAATTTGAGTTTGAAAGATTTAATATTATCAACTGTATAATTCATACAAATAATATTGAAGAGAGCAAATGGCAAATGGCGGGTACACAAATGTGCCGACAAACCACAACGAGCTCATATTTCGGGAATTTAACAACCATATTATTTGACCGATGACTCGATCAACTCGTTTGAATAAGAATTTACTCTTTTATTTCATCAACTGATTCGCAATAACCTTATGCTAGCGGCAAAGGAGCGAGAATTTGATTATATTTCGGCAAGTAAGGTTTATTTGATATCATTGAATGTAGCTTAAAAGAGTGTGAAATCGGAAATCATAGAGGAAGTCAATTGAAAGAGTAACTATTGAGTTCAATAAATTACCAATTCTTACGAAATATGAAACACGAATATCTATTTTTAAGGGTTTATTAAAAATATACATAAATACATACATCAATAATGTTTTATAATACTTTGTACAGTATTTTAAATTAATTGCATTTTACTTAAATGTTTTTCATTATTTATAATTTGCAAATATTTTATTGTATACTAAGTATTTAATATGTCTGTTTGCAAATAAAATTTCAATTTAAATACTTTTTTTTTAAAGTTTTTTATATTTGTGCATACATATTATATTTCCTGTGAGCTCTTAGATCAGTTGTCTAGTTTGGAATAATACATTAAAGTGTTGAATTTCAAAGAGACAAAAAATGTTGAGACAGGGTAATATTTTCGTCGAGAAAATACATGAGACATTTTGTTTTTTAAGAAATAAACTTTAACAAAGTGAAAAAGATACTAAGGTAACCAGTGCCACAATGGGACACATGCCACAATGAGACATGGTACTTATTTTGAGTATTTCTGAATTTTTTTCCGCCATTTTTTTTTTTGGAAGGAACAAACTATGGCGCAACTTTTAATCCAGTTGACGTTTTTCTGGCAAACAGCATACAAGTTTTAAAAATGTTTTGTTGTTTTTCTATACCAAAAGTAATTTTTTTGCAAATTCGTATTTTGGATTTATTCATCAAAAAAGAAAATTAATTGATTGACTTTTGTTTTCATCTTAATTGTGATGCAATTACGTATGTATTGACGAAAAAATATATATAAAAAAAGTCGACCTATATCTAGTCTAGTAACAATAATTTTCTAAAAAAAAATACAATGTGACACAATGGGACAAACTGTACGAGTGCCACAATGGGACATACATAAATGTGAAAATAAACCCTTTAATGCATGTTTTGACGTAAAAAATTAAGAAATAAATCTTATGCCCATTTATTTATAGTTACTAATGTACTATTGGGTCGTGGTTGTGGCTACAAGAAAATTCGGCGTTAAATCTACGTTAATGAGTAACAATTTAAAATACATTTGTCATTTTTTTTAAATATAAGTTTAGAACTCATTTGGTGCCAATATATTTTATAAGAGGAAATAATATTCCTTCAAAGATATAATTTTTTTAAATTTTTGTGTTTTGTCTGTAGAAAAAACGAAGAAAAAATATGTGTCCCATTGTGGAACACCCCTGTGCCACAATGGGACGTTTGTAGTCATGCTACTTTCAATTCTCTCGGTCAAAACATAGTTAATTTTTCTGAATTTTTAAAAGTTCAGTTTATAAAGGAAGCTTCTACGAAAACAACGACCACAAAAGTCTTTAGATCTATCTGATTAATATTTTTCGAGTTATGATGTCCGAAACAAAATCCGTCCCATTGTGGCACTGCTTACCTTACATATTTTCCACAATAAGCCGCGAAAAAAGCCACGCTGTATGCTAGTCGTATTTTAGAAAACTTGAAAAAGAAAACAAAATCAACGAATGTATATTTGAAATCTAAGGTAGATTAATTCTAAATTTTTAACCTCAAAAACTGAAACAGTTACAATTTTATCCAAAATCTAGGTGGGCTAATTTTCTTTTAAGAACTCATAGGGAAAAAACGACCCAATAACCCTCCTTCCCATTTACATCCGAGCCCAGGATCTCCAGATGGTCGATGTGTTGCCTTTGTAATAAATAAATAAATAAATAAATACTAACTATATTTGAATTATATTATTTTCACACTCACGTTAACAATAACATCTTACTTGAATAATGACAATAATATATAGATATATAAACACACCTATGTCGGATAGGAACTTCACTCATAAGAATTAAAGACATTTTCTATACCGCCCAAGTTTCAGTATTAATGCCACGAGAATCACATTATTTTAATTATTCTTTTGTATTCGTGCAATAATACCAAAGGAATTTGTCACAATTAAGTATTCCATAATAATGAATACATAATACATATTTCAGGTAATTTAGAATATAATTTTCCATTTTTGTGTGTATATTTATTATTTATTAATGTATGATTTGTTTATTAATTGAGCAAATAAATTAAAAAGACCTATAAACTTTTGTTATGAAAAGCTTCTTTGCAGATAAAGATAGCAGTCAAAGCATAAGTATATAATTGAGAAAAAAGTCTAAAAAAATATCCTCAAATAATTTAAATGCGTACAGAAAGACCATCATAATATCATTCCAATTAAATGACAAAAATATGTTATTTCGAAATATAATAAGATTTTATGGATTATTGCTTAATTTGAGGGGTCTAGCTAGAACCAAAAGCGACAATTTCCATTTAGCCTTAGAATTAAAAAATTGTAAGTGCATATATATTACGAGTATGTACACAACACTTAAGATCTTTTGATTCTAAACAAAAATGAAGATTGTCGCTTTTGGTTCTAGACCCCTCATTTATTTTCAAAGAAATAAAATTTAAAACGGGTTGCTTTTGCTTCTAATTAATGTAAATATTAAGAGTCAGGCTTAAAAATATTTATAAATGTATTGCGTTGATGACATATTTATATTTACGCACTAAACTTATGTTCGGTTTATATTAAATGTATAGACCTATTCAATTATTCATATTATCATTTAGCTTGAGCTTTATTTTTATGATGTTCCATTATTTGTTATTCAATGTTGCTCCAAGATTTTAATTTATATTTAATCCCTAAAATTAAGAAATAAACATCAACAATAATATTCTCAGTAGGATGAATGAAATTAAATTTTAGAATAGATTTTGAATGGTAACTTAGTAATATAGGCTCTTGAATATAGTAATAGCAAAGGCAAGCTCATTTTTTTTTTGTTCTTTATTTTTATATTATCTGAACAGAAGATTCCACGGTAAAAATATTTAGATTTAGTCAAAATGGATTATAAGGGGTGCCGACTCCAACAAGACTCTAAGACTCGAGCTCCGTATTACAGAAAATAACGCAGTATTGTTGCTAGCATTAAATGATAACAAAATTTACAAAATATCCTATTTTCTTCTATATTTCTGAATATATAATTAAAAGAACGTTTCTTTTACTGACCTAAACATTTAATTATTAACGCTTTGTCTTCAATTCATTTTAATGACCAACGTTATGTATTGAAATTGATATACTGTGAACTAAATTTACTGTCTGTTACGTAACAGGATTAAAAGAAACAATAAAGATGTCCTGTTTTGTCATTTACATTTATTTCTAATATATTCAAGACAAATTTCTTACCTTCGGCTTAAAGCATTAAAAAAATAGCATTTGTAAGAATGATAATAAAAAAACGAACATTTCTTTTGCTAAATTTCATCACGTGACCTCATATGCCCATACTAACCATGGATGTGAGACTGAAACGTTACACTGAAAAGTTGCAGAAATGTGACAAAGACATTGCAACTTTTCAACAAATCGTTTGTTTCCTGAATTTGTTTTAAGCGTTAAAAATTTAAAATCGAAATAAAAAGGTTTTGACAACTGTACTAGACCTTGATACGTACTGGACCAAATTGCAGGGTTTTGCAAAAAACCACATTACTTAGAAAAGCCTGGAATAAACCGGTTTATTCCAAAAAGTAGGATTTTTCCAATAATTGGGCTTTTCCGGTGAGCTCCAAAACAAACATTATTAAAATAAAAATAAATCATTTCAAAACAATCCACAGCAAAGAAAATCCAAACTATCTTTATTCTCATATTAAATATAAATATTTTAAGATGTTTTATTTTGTGTTTTTAAAGAAATTCGATTGAATTTAATTTTGTTTTTATATTTATTTTGCAAAAGCAATTTTAGCAGAAGTTAGAAAAGTTCACTGTTAGAAAAAGGCGGAAAAAACCAGCTGGTTTTTTCCAATCTATGGAAAATTCCGGCAAACCCTGCCAAATTGTATAAATGTTAATATAGTACCTAAAAAATGTCATAATACTCGTATATGTTATAGATCTATTTTCAAAAATATGTATAACGAATTTTATTTCAAATTGAATTAGGAAGAACAAATGTGGATTGTTTACAAAATCAAATGGTACAATTATATTGCTCAATTTTGTGTTATTTATTAATTATTACATATTTACTAATTAAATTAAATTAGAAATATAAAATTAATAAATAATAGATAAATTGAATTGAACTTGAAATTAAAAAATGAAAAACGCAATGTCAATTAATCAGAATTTTTTTTATTTATGATTCAACTATAAACGGTATCAGAGTGAGTAAGTATAATTCAGAGTAATCCAGTTCGTATTATTACGAATAATTCTACATTGTATTATTATTATTATACAATATTATTACATCGTACTATGTATTATTTTAACTCAATGTGGTTTTTGGCAGTTTATTGAAACTCATAGACTTTATAACTTAAGAACTTAGGTCCCAAAGTTTCAAAAATAATTTGTTGTACTGCAGCGCCCTCAATGGGATGTCTGATAACATCGGAAATACGGTAAATGAATTCCTTGACCCCGATTTCTTACTGGAAAGCAGTTTTTTTTTAGTACAAAATTCCGAAATATTCACAATTAAATTTCATAAAATTTTCCTTCTCAGAAGACTTTTTTAAAAACTTTAAGTGTAAATGTTTCGAAAATTTGTACTAAAAAAAAAATGAGTGCTTAAGCCGACCAATAGGAAATCAGGGTCAAGGAATCCATTTATCGTATTGATGATGTTATCAGACTTCCCGTTGAGAGCTCTGTAGTACAATAGTATATTTCAGTCATATATAGATTCAAAAGATAAACTCTTCACACATTAAGTTTTCGTATGTTTTATTCCACTCACTCTCATACGTTTTTTTGAATCTATATAAAATTTCTATTGTATATTTGTTTGTTTATACTTCATTTTGATGATATTTTCAATAATTGTTGATCGAAATTTGAGCGAATAATAACTTTGCCTCTTTGATAGGTAGGTATGTTCACATCTAATTTTATTACAATGATTTAAGTACATCGTGTACTTGCAGATTTAATTAATTGAAGTTGTCTTTAACCCTAATCCTAATCTAACGCAAGAAATTATATTTAAATTTTATCTTTCTTATAGATTTTTCTTTTGAGATTCAATTTATTAAAATTTATTTCAATATTAATTAAGTAGACCTTGACATTCATCAATTGGTTATATCCCATCGCTAAAAATAATTTTCTACAAATGTGTCTACGGTTCATTCACATAATAAAATGCCATATATATATATATATATCTGAAAATTCTCTGCATCAACTAAATATATTATATTAAATTTTGTGTACAATATTCGGATTGCTAATCAAGTCGCAAATGTAAATAAATAATTTATAAATTATTATGAAAGGAGTTCTCGCGAACAAAAACATTTCTTATAATAAATGATATAAAAAGCAATTGTTTCAAAATAATTATTTATTCAAATTTGAACAAGAAAATGTCACGTAGCTTTGTTCGTAATTACACAATCTTAAAGGTATTTATAAAATTACAATCGCACACCATATTTGGTTTAACTAATTTGCGAATTGCTATTATTTGTATATATTTTTTTTTGTATTGCACTTACACAAAGGAGCATTTAGATAGCAATTTAGTTTAACTATATTCGCCCTCTGCAACAAAATAAATACACAACAATAAAGACATTATTATTATTCCATCATATTAAGTTCTATAAAATCATATTATTCTATTTCTATAGTCACGTGTCGAAATAAAAATAATATTTTTTTTTCATGGTTTTTAGTAAAATGAGATTGACTTAGTCAGTTAGTTTTTATTGTCTTTTTATTTCCTTACTGTATAATAATTTGGCCCATTTCCGTAACTAAGACCTTCCTTCGCATTTCATAAAAAAAAAAAAAAACCTAAAACAAAATCGAAATAAAAAGTAGGTATGCCGTATGCATATTATAGTTAAGACGAGTCAGCACAAGCACAAGCACAAACACAAATTGTGCAAAATGGTATTATCAGCTTTAATTTGAGGGGATTTATCTATCTCGTCATGGGTTTGCTTATCTTATCTTTGATTTTATTGTAAAAAGAAAAAGAGAAAAAAAAAATGGAAAAACATCTTTAATAGCAACAAATACGCAATAGAATTATAAAAAAAAAAAAAACGGTAATTAATTAAAAGTAGTTACTATCGTATCTGGACTTGAAATCAATACACCGCTCCCGTTATGTAATTTGTAATATACACACTGGATAAAAGTACCAAATTAAAGGTTCGTCCTTTTTTTCTTTAATTAAATTTGGCTTTTTGATGATTGGATTAGATTGAGTTTTTATATGATGATAAAATAATGGCAATGCGATACCCTGTTTACTCTGTTCACACTATGGTGCTATGGTTTTTGTTGTATATTTTTAGACGCTTCCTGGTGTCCGTATGAAAGAAATCACAATAAAAAAAAAAATCAAATTCTTTATAAAACAAATATTATATATTGTTTTCCTTTACATACAAAAAAAAAAAGAAAGAAGTAATGTTTGAATTGTATATCGAATTTCGGGTTCCCTTTACATTTTCAGGCAATAGGCAATCCGATACAGTATTTTAATCTCAATTCCGTTTGTGTGCGGTTTGCCATGAAAATTCGAGTCAAAAATATTAATGATATATATTCAGCAGTCATGAATGATGAATGGATCTGTAAAAATGCCACGTTACATGCACGTTTCAAAATTATAGACATATTTTATTTTCAGTTTTTCGCTTCTTTTTCTTTTTATTAAATATTAATCTTTCATATCACATTTTGGTATTTTTCATTTTGTGTTTATGTTGGAAATATTGAATTGAAATAAATGATTTTTATTCCCACCATATTTCCTTTTAATTGACTTACTTTTCAATAATTGCAAAAACGTCCAAATTAATTCTTTAAATATCCTATTAAAAATAACGTTCATTTCAATTCAAACCACATTTCATTTCTTTTACCACTGGCGTGGATGCTGTACTCAACTCACCCTGTGTATATAGTAGTTGTAAAGATACGATGAACATTCCTCCATTAACATTAATTTTTTTTTTCTTTCATTATTTATCAAGCTTCAGCGAATTTTTATTATTTTTGAAAATACTTACTGTACTGTGAGTTGTCAGTAGGCACTTTCTCAATTAAAACTGGTATGCAAATGATAAATTATAAAAGCGCAACGATTTTTTTTTGTTTTTGTTCTTTTCTATTATACTAAAAAATTTGAATAAAAATTAAATGGATATTCTATTATTAAGAGCATAGAATGTGGAATAGAATTGAGTGAATTGCAGCAATTAAATGATGCTGATGATGATGATATAATATGTAAAGCTATTTCATATCCAATCCAATAGCCCATTTTCCTATTTTTCTATAAAATACAGTTAAGTGTAGAAAATTTGTTCAACTTCTGTATACATTTTCTTTATTTTTTTTTATTATTTCAAAATATAAAATCTTTATTCAGGGTGAAAGCTTTCTTATCTCAATATAAGGAAATAAATTATTTATTTAAACGCGCATATTATTTATTTGTATCACTGAATATATATGTTACTTTAACTTCTAGCAATAGCAAAAATATTATCTTCTCAACATCCTGAAGTTTGATAATATTAAAATTGGTTTTTTATGAAAACATGACTTTGTTTATTTATTTATACTTTGATATTTGATTTTCGAAATAACCTTAACAACATTCAGACTTTTTACTTTTTACTTTCGTTTTTCTGTTTTTTTTTTTTTTTTTTATTTATTTATTTATTTTAATTTTATAAGAAAATGTTCTTATTGAAGGTTATATTTTATAAATATTGGAAAATATTTTTAAAGAAAAATGAAAACTGTGATGTATTATTCATATGACAAACCTAAATGCTGATAAGAAATATTGAATTTAAAGAAAAAGAAAATAATAATAGTAATATAAAAATAAAATGAATTGAGAGTAAATATAAAATGATGTAATATACGTAACGGTACTCCTTGATTCTATTAAAACGTTAACACATATAATATAAATAATGTCTTGTGGATACTAATTTACATCATAAATTTTTAAAAAAAAGAAAGAAAAAAAAAACGTTCTCAAAGTATAAATTCGTAAAAAGCTTGGACTCGTGGTTAAAAGTTGTCGACAAAAGTTTAAATTGAAGTTATGATTGAAGAAGTTATCATAAAATAATCTTCATTCATTCGTTCCTATTATATTATTATATATGTTCTGTTCTTGTATTATGGTGCAGCACGATGCGTTTTGTAATAATTTAATTTTATTTCGCATTTGAGTTAATGTTGAGGTTGGCACAGACAAAACTGTAAGGTATACGAGTTATTTGCAATTTCCATTGTTAATTCTTAAAAAAAATTACTAAAAAACTTCAAAAAAATTTAATATTTCAAAATAAAAGTACCGTCGTTAGTAAAAATAAAACTAGCAAAATCTGGTTATTTTGAACGAAACCCAGACTTTTTATAGATATAATAAATAATAATAAAAAACAATATATTGTTTTTTCGGTTAAACCATAACTTAATCATTAAATATAAATTCCTTTCTTCCCACGGTATCATCGTACCAATTCCAATCCCAATAAACATGAAATCATTTATACGCTACGCATACACGGTGTAAACATTAATTTTAAAAGCAACTCAGAATGCGTCTTGTTTTTATTACAAGATCCCCATATCGATCTCGATTTCAAAAAGTGTGAGAGCAAAATTAACTGTCTTTTTTTGTTCGTTTTTACTATAAAGTATTGGTTTTGTAAACACTTTTTATGCATTACATGTGAAAAATGAAAAGTGCATTATAGGTTTGATTTTTTCTTGATGTCTGTCCCACCGACTAATTTCGGGAACTAGTTGCCGGAGGGAGATCGTACCCTCTAAATCTGGGGAACTAGTGGCCGAAAGGAGACCTGACTACTACAATTTATATGCAATGACCTATGTGCGACCAGAAAATCCTAAGAAAAAGAGGTATGAATAAACATTTTTTTTTGGTCATTTATTATTTAATCTTAATAAATAATGGCGTTTTAAAACGCGGAAGACATGCGGAACATATGATTTAAACAGAATACAAATATAATGATAAAATAATTTACTTCTAACTTATATTGTGTATTTGCTATGTTTACCTGTATGTAAAACACATGTGAATCATGTAATAAATGTGTCAATATTTTTATGATGTAGGGTAGACTGGGTTCAGTTGATACTATTTTTGATTGTGGAGCTATAACTTTTGTTATAATGAATATTGCAAAAACAAGTTATGTCCAAATTAAAGGTACTTTCTTAAACTATATATGTTTCATGGACACCTTATAGAATGAACATGCCATTTCTGAGTTATTCATCCATTTGCTGACCTATTGCAACGGTATCAACTGAACCCAGTATGTGGCTCAGTTGATACCATAGATAGGGCCAGCTGATACTTTATAATATTTGGGAATTAAAGTTGAAGATTATTATGAAAATGATAGAATTATTTATTTATCATTAATAG
>JAABKK020039143.1:0-42557 GCA_011634745.2 Catotricha subobsoleta | reverse complement strand
ATGTCATTCAGAAAAAATAGTTGAAAATAGCTCACAAAATGTCGGCGCATTCCTGCCTTAAGATTTAGTTTGCCGTGCTATTACTATGAAAATCGAGATCGCATATTTTGTATAGAGATGCTTGTCTAGCTTATGCAATAAGTACGTCTATTATTATTATTTATTAGTACTTAATCGCATAGTTTTTGTGCTAGTTTGACAGCTAAAATTGTTCAAATGCAATGTACAATTAGTTCTATATACAACTGTTATTTGGCACCACTATATAACAAAATAAAGGAAGTGTCAAAATGTAATTAAATTACAATTTCAAAACTAAATACTTTTTCAAATTTTATTAGAAAAAGCGAACTAGTAAATTAAAAGAAAAGAGTTTTGCTTCTGAAAAATTCATTTTTGATTTTTTATTATTGGTTGGGCAGTGTCGTATAAATATTAAAATAGTATTAGCTTCAAAACGAGCATAAAATTACAATATAATCTCTATATGAAACAGCTGAGTCAACGCAAATAATAACGGTACTACACCAAAAGAAAACCAAGCCTATTTCACAGATTCTTCATACAAAATATGCCAAATTTTTGCAAACGCAATGATTTCGTTGAACATGTTAAATTGTTAACAAACATAAATTACCCTTTACCCCATTTTATAATGAAATAAGCTAGATTTATTTTTGGTGTAGTCCCAATTGACCAAAATCTACGTTTGTCCTAGCTTGTCCGTACTTTACGTCCGCACTTTTCCGTCTGGATATCGTCCATGCGAATATCCACATACATGGTAAGATATATGGATACTGAGGCAAAATGTCCTATGATTTATGTCCGAGATTATATAATGGAAATCCCAAGGTATACAATGCATCGGATGTCAACTCGAACGCACATTTACTCAATATTTCCGCCTGAATTGGAAATTTACTTACAAAACTAATGTTATTTTGAAAACAATTTAAACAATTAAATATTTAAATAATAAACAAATTTAAAACTTTGTATTTCATTTATATTTTAATATGAAATTACAGCATGCCGCAAATATCTTACATTAGATTTTATTTTATTTTTCAAGCAGATTCTGCAACATAGTGAAGCCCATACATATTGTTTTCATCAACCAGCCGGCTTTCATGTGTCAATAATCTTTTCTCGCGCAAGAACTCAAGGTCAAGTCGATGATTTTCCAAAAGATTCTGGGTTTGATCTCATGCTTGTATACCTCCTTCAAACTACTCCAAACTGTTCTCCATTGTTTTAAACCCAACTGGCAAGTATTGCAATTTAAAGCAGCTTGTAGCAATTCAATATGTTTTTGCACCGTAAATATGAATCAAGGCCTTTGCAATTAAAAAAAATGTTTGACAATTAACTAAGATTCTAATTAAAACTATCTATGCAGAAGTTAAAGATAGAAAATAGTTTGCTGTAATTTCTATTATGCTAATTCATATATTAACTTTTGTCTATTAATGTAAGTACAGAAATAATTAATAACATATATCGTTGGTTCCACGAGAAAATGACTCATATTTCAAAATTCAAAAACGGAAGACTCTTATTTCAAAATCCAAAAACAGAAAACTCTTATTGCAAAATCGAAAAACAAAGAGTTCTTATTAAAAAATCCAAAAAAAAATTGCTCTTATTAGAAAATGCACTGAACTTTTCATATAAATCTCTATTTCACGTATAGAGCATTAAGCGGCGATGTTTTTTTCATCCACTGACCGAATGTGCTGTGGGATAAACAAACATGTTTATGCGCAAATAACTCGGAACTTTGTTCCAAAATTGAAAAAGCTGCTGAAGCCGATAGATAGGAATCCATTTTTAGTACTTCCCATGTTTTCAGGCAGTCTGTTGAGGTCGCTGCGGTACAAAAAAAATATATTTAATAAAATGTTGCACTATATAGCGCCTTTAACGGGATGCCTGAGAACGTCGAGAGTATTAAAATTGAATTCCTTGGGGTCGATTTTCCATCTATATGTATGTATCTATATTCTTTGGTTACAGTGTAATAAAAATAAATTAAGTAATATATTATGATTTAACAAATGCTACATAAGCAGAGTAGTTAAACCATGATGATGTACAACAAAAACCGTAAGCGATTATGAATGGTAGAATTGTCAACAGGCCTTACATCCCGATAACGTAAATGTTGAAATCTTTAGAAAATTAACACAACTGCTGACAATAGCTGTATCAACAGCTGGTCTCGAAAGGATTTTTTTCGACCTTTGGTTGAATTCCAAACTGCGCAATCGATTTGGGTGTTAATAAAAGCATCAAAGCTTGTTTTCATCAGAAAAAACGAAATTTAAATGTCTGATATAAATATATGCATTAAAAAAAATACGTAAAAATGCATTAAATATGAATTTTTATGAAAAAGAACACTTTTATTTATTGAGTACATTTGTCATTGAACTAATTCATTTCCTTCAAATGAATTGAAGTTTTTGTTTAATTCATGAATTAAGCGTGATTGGATATTGCTTTAAATAATAAAAGCGTATGTTTCAAATTGCTGTTATAAATTAAAATAATTTTTTTTATTGGGATTATGATATCGCTACCCGCTTGATATTGTCAAAAATTTCACAATACTTTTGGGACGCTTTCTTAAATATATAATTATTTTTTTTTTAATTTTATTTAATATGAATTATTTTCAGATTAGAGTTTTTTTTTATCTCGATAGATTGATCATTAATTTAGCAAACTCATGTAAATCTATCAAATATCACGTTCTTTTCAATTGTTTTTATCAAACTTTTTCCTATCTTTAATTAAATACAAGTAGTACACACTGAACTACAATAGATTCCGCTGCAAGGGGTACTATTGATCTTGCGTTAAAAAAAAAACTATAAAAATATTATAAAATATTTGAAATTTATTTTTGTATAAACCTACCGTAATAATAATATTAAAAGAGAAAAAAAAAATAACCCTTTATAATATTTCTGCCATAATATTTTTCAACCATGTCATATTTCCAGACGGTCTTTAAACTCCTTGACAATATGCTATCATTTATCGGATGTCACTCCAAGCTGATGTGGTGTACGGGTACATTTTTCTTCTTTTTTTTTATAAATGGTATTTCGCCATCCATATATAGAAATATTTTATAGATATGTTGCTTGTACTTTGTACAATGTACGTATAAATATAATATATAGGTAAATACTATTTAGGTATGTTAGCAATATACTACGCATAATGGAAAAGACGTTTCTATATCGTTGATAAAAAGATATTCACTCACATAATCGCACGTGTATGTTTATCTATGTGTATATTTATATAATATGCCATATTCAACTATTATATAGTACAGATATATATAATATATGTTTATGTATATATGAATAGAATATATGTATAACTAGATCTATAGGTATTACAGATGCGTATACATCACCCTTCTAGCACCCACACGTAAATAAAACTCTAGATACAATACATCTCTTGCATATAGATTGTATGTTTTACTTATTTTCAAAAGATAAACCAAAACAAATATTTTATACTCAGAGTTTCCTTCGGTTTTTATTTAGAAAAATTTTCTCTTTGCGCAGAATGGAATTTATGTTGTCTTATGAAATATATTATGAAATCAATATATGGAAACAGAACACAATAGGGAATAAGATAATTTAAAGAAAAGATACGTTCATTCATTCATATTCTATTGCTAAATAACTTCATTGCCCTTTTTTTTTTTTTTAATTTTTTCTTGCGTTTCATAGCAAAATATTGCAACTTGTAAAATGGTTACAGCTACAAAAACGGCTAGCATTTAAAAAAAGACATAACTACTATAGGTTTCATTTTGTGCACATAAAAATGTAATATAGCATCATATTTATTATCTATTTTTTAAAAGTCTAGATTACATAAAACTCCCAGGTTTCCAGATATAATGCTTTAAATAGTTAAATTCATAGAATTCTATATATTATTTTGCACACAGAAATACATACATACGACAATTTAATTCAACTTTATCTACTTCTGAATAATCTATCGTAAATATTAGACATAAAATTAATGTAACTAAATGAAAGAAACGTTGCAGCAATTTTTTATGAGAATATTGTATAAAATACTGTATGTGACGCAATAAACTAGAAGTTATGACTGAAAATATATTGTACTGCTATACTTACTAATAAGCTAGAATAAAAAAATATGAGCTCTAGAAGTAAGTACATCCATATATTCATATTAGATATGAGTTGTAGCAACTAACAGTCACGCAATTAACATTATATAATATTTTAAAATAAATAAAATGAATGTAAGTTAGCAGGATATAGTTACATAATTATAATTACAGAGCTTTACTCAAACATCCGAATAAAATATATTTATTTGAAAAAATCAGTTTCATTTCAGACGAACGAAAGTATAAAAGGTGAGTCCCATCTCACGAACATCTCAATTGGTAGTACCCTACTTGTTTTTTAATAGCAGGGATCAAAGCTGATAAGCTACTTTTTAACAATTGGGCAGTGTCTCAATCTTTGGCTACAGTTTCTATCAAGCTGTATAGTAAGGTTACTCTTCATCACGTTCCATTATACTTGTCATCAAAATATAAAAAAAATGAAATAAAATAAATATTTTTTTGTGCACTTTATTTTTTTTCCTACAAAGATTGTTTTTTATGGTTTTTGGTTCTTTTGATATTTTATTTTTATAAAACCAAGGATTTGTCGAACCATGTTTGTTACTGGCAACTAAATTTGCCAATTAAACATTAGAAGCAATGACATAATACGTGAAAACAAAAACGTGCGCATGTATGATATATGTATCTTGATATAGGAGGTACTCATATATATTTAAATATCTCAAAATAAGCGCCTTCGAGCAAAAATTCAGAGTTACTTTCCAGAAAGTTTTAATAAGTAAGTTGTATAAGGTAGGTTACCTTAGACTAACTCTAAAGTTATCTTAAAGTAAACCAAAATCGTTGCTCGAAGATGCCTAATATAGAATAGCACTAACGATATTATCACAAGACGACAGACTTTGCTAGTTCAAGCCAAATTATTATCGGGAGAATGAAAATTTTCAACAAACCTTAAATTCTTATTCTATAACAGGTTGTGGTATCGATTTATCCACTCCTATATATTTGAAGAGTTGATAATGTTATGTAACATACTTCTTTCTTGTAACACATGACACAGAGATTTTTGTGATGATATCGCTTAATGACACATTCAGGTACTTCAATGAATCCCAATACAGGAAACAAATTTTGAATAGCTTATAAAAGCATAGTTCTGAGAGGCATAGATGATGCACAGGTTTTTTTTTGTTGGCAGGGGATGGTTTTTAGAATATAAGGCAGAATAAATTATGTTAAAATTGTAAGAATTGTAATACATAGTAATTAACTATATTAGTATTAATTAAATCACATTTTCAAAAATTTTATAAAAAGCAAACTAGACAAAAAAAGAAGTTTTATTTCTGGAACATTCTTTTATCAATTTTTTATTATTGGCTGTGCAGTGTGCAGCGTTGTGTATATATATTAAAATAGTATTATACATAGTTTCAGACGAATATAGACTTATATTGCCGCTAAAATTAGAAAACAATATACCCAAAAAAAATTCAGAGGCAAACTGTAGCTCAAAAAAACATTATTTTGTTTTGATGTTTAAAACATCAATATAGCATTACATAATTTTTTTTTTTTTTTTTTAATGCGCCTTTATGCCTCTGAGTTTAATTGGAGAAATTACCTATTTTCTAACTTAACACAGTGATCTACATAGAAATAGACAACCTAGTACTTGTTGCACAATGCGCATGTGAATAGGAATGACAACGGTGTACATTTGTGTAAATTTTTATTACTCGTAACTTATCAACGGTTAAACCAAAGAATAGGGGTAAAACAAGGTTGCGGACTTTCGTAGATTTCGAAAAGTTCATATAAAAAAAATATTTTCAGATTTTAGATATTCCTATAAATATTTATACATAATTTCAAAACTAATTTTATTAATTTTCGTATATTTACTTTGTATGCCAACAACTGTTATGTATATTTATTTATTTCATTTGCTCAAGTATCATTTTGCTCCATATGTAGGAATACAATAAAAAAAACTTTTCTTTTTTTTTTTAATTAGGCTTGTCGCGACGAGAAAAAAGTGCTTCGCTACTGTAAGATGCTGTTTGATAAACGTCAAAAATATAAATTATTCATATAAAATAGATCTACAGCATTTATAAACCGCATAAATTGCGAATTGGAAATTTCAACGCGACAAGCTTAACTTCTTATGGTAACAAAGGGAGTATTCCTCCAAAATATATATACAACAAGTACAACAACTCTATGGTTCTCGGTGAATCAAAAAAGAACAATGGATTTTTAGTTCGATTTAGTGTGTCGCTGTTGTCATTTTTGTGTGCAAAATTGCAAATCAAATGAAACTACTACACTCTCATGCTCAAAACGAACTAAAATATAGCTTCACCGAAAATAACAGAAAGTGGGGAGTCACTCTAATTATTATTGTATCTATACTTGATTTTTATGAAAAAAAACTAGCTTAGTTCAATCAAAGAATATAGATACATAGAAGGGAAGTGCCCATACAAATTAATTTTGATATATCTTTAGAATAAAACTTACGCCATCTATTTTTAAAGAGCAAAATGTTTCATTGGCTTGACCTTGAATATTTGATTATTACTGAAATCTTCAAGTATCTAAATTTACATGTTTAAGGGCCATTTTATCAATCATGGTTTAAACTAAGTTTAAAGCTTAACAAAGTTTAACTTGACAGTTCGCATACATAAAAAATGATAAACTCAATTTAAATCACCAAAATCGGCAGTTTAAAGTTAAACCACGATTGATAAAATGGCGCTAAATGAAATAAAAAGACAATTAATATTATAATTACCTTTACTTTTACTAAAATACGTATTAAGTACATGGTAAATGTAAACAATTTGAAATATGTTCAATAATAACTAGTTCCATTTATCGGCGAAGAGAAAAAACTGTGTTTTTCTCATTTTGACGCAGCTATTTAAAAAAATCATCAAAAATTATTTTGTATGTACACTTCCCTTTTATGTATTTGTATACATATTCTTTGGTACGATTGTGGAGAATAGTATCTTTTTTCAGTTTTCCAAAAGTCGCATAGGGGACAGCACGGTTACTATATAGTTGACTATTGTTTTAGTAGAACCTTTTTTTTTGCTCACAAATTTTGTCTACGTAAATAGCCTCATATATACACTGCGACGAAGTCGACGGCGCCTATGGCAAAAATGCGATTAATCCATTCTTGAGTTTGTTAGATTTCTAACCTTTTTATTATTATATATGTGGCGCTACAGTATAAAAATCACTAGGCCATCATAGATAATATTAATTAATTTTTATTAAATATAGAACGATTCGCACTGTTGATCATTAAAATATACATCAAAATTAAAATTAATTTGGCGCGAAATATGAATGCAAGCAAATTAGAATAGTTTTTGCTAAATTATGGTTTCTCCCTTTCATGTAAAAGGAATTTCTGCAAATAAATGATAAAATTTAATAGCTAATTTGATTTTTTGATTTTTTGATTTTATTTTCCCAACTACCTAAATTAATTCCCCTGCGAAAGGGTTCATTTAAATTTAGATTTTTTTTTTCATCCTAATTTTTTTTATATAATAATATCTTATGTGTACTATAATTTATAAATACTAAATAGTACAACCAATTCATGAAGAAATTGGTCAGATCAAAATGTTCTCCTGTTTCAAGCCAACGAAGACAATATATCCTACGTAATATTATTGATTGTTTTTTTTTTGTGCGCAGAGAGAGAAATTTATACAAAACGTTCCATAACATTTACCTTTGAACTTTGAAATATTATATCAGCCTATGGTTTTTACAAGTGCCTTTTTTTTTTCAATATCTCTCAAGTTTCTAATGAACGTACTCTAATGTATTGTAGTTTGATCCAGTTTGTAAAAAATAATATAGTTATTATTTACGTGAGTATATTCAATTCGATATACATACTTAACAAAACCATTAATTATAATTTTTTTTTCGGCTTTACTTTACTTTTATTATTAATTGTTATTATTGGATATTAATTTTATATTAATAACATTCAGAATATCTAGATTAAAATTAATATTTAGAAAAGCAAATACGAAAAATTATATATTTTTTAAAACAATAGACTTTTAGAATCTAGTTGTTAGGATTGCATTCATTTTACATGAGGTGAACTATACTTGAAAGCTTAAAAAAACAACCAGTTATTTTATCCACCAGACTGATTGATTTCTATCCAGGGATTAGAAATCAGTCCTGAAACCGAAACAAACTTGGAATCGGTAGTGGAACCAAAACCCATTTACATTTACCTATAGTTTTTTTGGTTCAATATATCTGCGTGTCATAATATTTATATATAATAGAATACTCCTACAAAATATAAATCATGTACAAAAAAACGAATATTTGACAATTAAATAAGAATAAATATTTCTATTTATTATACAACATCTATGTTTTAAATTTCTTTTCCAGAACTTTAGGTGTGCTCGCTTATTTTGTTTTCTGGGGCGCGGTAAATTCCAAACAAAATAGTCCTCGCTTCACACTGAGTTTTTTTTAATTTCTTTTTCGCGCTATCCCCTACGTTACCTTTGAGAAACTGAAAATACATACTACATATTTTTTTATAAACCAAACGAATGTCATTTTTGTTTTCAAAATCTCCGGTAGGGCAATACATTATCCCCCCCCCTCCCCTGTGCGCACTTATGATTGGAACTCATATATTTCGGTTCCGGAATAGGAACGAAATCCAAAAAAAAAAAAACGGAATCGGAATCGGAACTGAAACCATTTAGTTTTAAAGCCTAAATACGTAGTTCCAAAATGAACAAACGGATTGTACTACATTTTAAATTTCAAATTTATACCTACCTATTAATGCGTTTTCTTCATTGCGCCATATGTTTCCTTTCCGCTTTTATTATGGCCCACGCGGATGTTTATTTTAATTTTAAATATAATATTAAGTTTTTTTTTTCTTAATAATCCTCTAATTAACTAAATATTATTATGCTTTTAAAGAACCTTTGAGAAAGAAAAACGAAATTATTGTAGAAACTGTTTTTTTTTATCGATTATGTATCTCTTTGCTATCACTTCACTATTCAACCCTAATTTCACATCTGAATAAAATCCAAAATTAAACGGACAGAATATATATGTATTTGCATTTTAAAATTAAAAAATTATTTCTGAAAAATGTATAAAAATGATAATATTCGATTCGTATTCAGAATTGAATCGAATTTATTGTGTTTAATTTCTATTATAAAAAGTACTTACATCAATTATTTAGTAGTGAAACAAAAATAGAGTAAAAAATAAAAAAAATATTTGATGGAAATTCACATTTAATCGCTAAATTATATGACGCATTAGAAACTATAGTTCTGCAACATACATCTTCACTCTTCAGCAATCCATATTGTTTAATTCTTTTCGGGAAATTAAAATTTTATAAAACCATAGACAGCTTTTAGTCCTAAAAATTTACACATAGTTTATTGACGTTTGCTATAAAACACAGAACATATATATAAATATATATGGACAATATGTAATTTAATATGCAAAATTTATTATTGTTATATATATTATCATCATCTATCATCTATCATCAACATCATACGATCGAAAATGGAAATTATTTACACAACAGTGGACAAACATATACAGAATTTGGATTATAGAAAGACAGAATAGAAATTTGGTACGATATATAAGGCAATCTCTACAGTCTATCTTATACATACTACACATATATTTAAATGTATGTTACGAACATTAATATTATAAAGTTTATGCTGAGCTTATTTGCTTCGCTTTAAACATTCCATACAATCCATTATATGTGTTTGTTCTGCAGAGCTCTAAATAATATATATCTAGAATATTAGCTCACGGTAGTAAAACAAATTCCTTTTTTTTTTATCATTTATATGTAAATTTTTTAATGTTTTCGGATGCTTTTCATATTTACATATGCAGATTTTTTTTTTTTTTTTTAATTTATTTATTATTATTTTTTTATTTTTTTTTATTTTAGGTTCGATATCGAATTTCAATTTGGGTTTTATGTTTATATGACAGATATCGGTGAGAGTATATTTTAAATAAATTGTTTTTATAACCTATCGTTGGCGTCATATGAAATTTGTTACTATTCGGTTTAAAGCAGTGTTAATCAGCCAATATTGATTATTTCGTATTGTCCTCCTCAATTTCAGTTCAAACTAATTAATTTATTATTACATTTATTTTAAGTTGTTATTATTAAGATTAAGAATTTATAGCAGCTGAAATTGCGACAATTTTTTGAACTATATTTCAGCCAAATTTTTCTTACAATTTCTTAGAACTTGTTACTGAAATAAATATACTTAGTTGTACTTTTTTTTGTAAAATTTATTTTCAACTGCTATTTATGTAGTATGGACCTTACCGAAAATATATTTAGATTTTTTTTTTTTTTTTTAAATTAAATCATGGTTGAATTTAACAATTTCAATTTAAAATATCGCTTTGAATACTGAATCTATTTAATATAATATTTATTTGACTCAGTTTTTGTTTATTTTTAATTTTTTAAATGCAAATAAAGTGCAACGCCACACAAATATTATTCATTCATACTATACTACTCGTATATATCTATAAAATATTTATGTAGAAAATCGTAAAAATTGAAAAAATATTCTTTGCTATTTAAATAAAGAAAAATTGATGCTATTTGAAAATAATTTTGCACAGCTGTTGCAACTTTTTCAAATATCAAAAGTAATGTAAAATCTTTAAATCCAAATAGTTCTGATTCATCGGCATTTTTAGATTCCCTTTTCTGGCAATAAACCTTTTACAAAAACAAATTTATAATAAGAAAAAATGAAAACACACACACACACGATATTACACTGATTTCCTCTACCTCCATTAGGCTAGGTTAATATTTATATCAATCTTTTATCTAAATTTTTTATAAACTAAACTAAACTAAATATGAAGCTAGAAACAAGAGCAATACTGCAATCAAAACTTTTCATTGAGTAAATATTTGAGTTCTAAACTTTATATTTTATAGTGTGCAATAGTAAAAAAAATAAACAAAAATAATAAAAGAGGAAAGAAATATAAAACGAAAACAAACAATTTAGATATAAAATATATATTTCATTGTATCGTCAAATACACAAAACTTTTAAACCAGACACCACTACTATGGTGATAAAGATAGAAATAATAGTATATATGATGATAAATATGATGAAAGTTATAAGATTTTTGAAAACTTTATTTGCCCTCGACAGCACAAAATAATAATCATTAATTTTTTATTTATTTTTTTATTAAGTTTACTATTTTGATATCGTTAAAATTTTAGTTACATAAGTTGAACGATTGATTGAAAAGTTTGCCATTTATAATTTAAATGCTACAATTATTGAAGATTTCACTGCAAATAAAAAGTGTTTGTGACGCAATTTATATTTCTATGCATTTAATATTTAATACATAATTTGAATTCTATTCAAAATAAATTTCTTTTTAGTTATTATGCAGAATTTTTCCATATGCTAGACTATTTTATATTTTATTGCTTCAAAGCCATATTATATTGTGTTGATTTATTTAAACTTCTAAAGTTATAATTCTATAATCTATTCGAAGCCATCATATTGTGTTATTGAAAATTAAATACATGTTTTGATTATATCTAAAAGAAAAAATCACGATATTCAATATATACTGATACTGTTACTAAATTACACTACAATTTTATTGTCTAGAATATTTATCTTGGGGATTGGATTAACTTCTAAAGGGTTGATCGTACAGAAAAATTGTACAAAAGCGACTTTTACTCTTGCTTGAGACGTATGATCTTAGAAGTCTCTTTAGAAGTTATTTCAGTTCTCAAGATAAATATTTAACAAGGTAAAATTGTAGTGTGATATATGGCTCTTAAAGTGGCTACTACCTCGTTCAATTATCATCATTTTCAAGGGTATTTGGTATTAATTCGCAGTTAATAACTTCTGAACGGAAGGTAGAATTGAGATGATTGAGGTAGGGGGATAGTTTCTTCTTCAAAAATTAGTGGGGATCTGTCTTGGATGATTTTTCTGTACGGCATTCCATTTAGAAGATATCAGCCAAAACATAATACCAATACCAATAACAATAATGATAATTTGAACGAGATATACTATACGTTCGGGACCGTAAAAAATATGGTAATTTAATAAATTGATCACATTACGGGTTAGTGAAATTAGAAAGAAGCTACTATGTTCACATTCAGAGTTCATAGTGGTTCATATAAATCGTTCGCTTATTATGTTCCACTTTTCTTTTTTTTAGATATTATTATTTGATCGCCTCAAAAACAAAAATATCGCCTAAATTAGAAAACTGATCGCCGACGACAATATTTTTCCTTTATAAATGGCAATTTAATCGAATGCAATATTTTACTTAATTGATTGCTTTCCAAAAAAAATATAATTTTCACGGTTTTAAATAAGACTTAAACGGAAATTTTGTTTTTTCAGCGTTTCGATTTATTTACTGTGCTTTTAAATTTTTCCATTTTGTTATTTCAAGCGATCATTTAAACGTGTGCTTTTTTTTCTCCTTCCCTGCACTTTTCACTCATATATACTTACTGATTATTTCTGGTCATCTGTTAATTAGTGAATTGGTCAGTTTATGAATAAAAATTAGTGGCTGGCTGAGACCGATTAATATTTGGCCATTTGGCGAATTAATCACATTAAGAAGTTTTACTGTAGTATATAATCATAAATAGTTTATTATGGGAACTATTTATTCTACCTGTAAGAAAAACCTTTTGGTCGGTAGAAAACAATCCAAATGTTCAGTAAATTGTCCCAATGTTCGTTAGAAAAATATACATTTTGTTGAATAACTTTTTCCCCCCGCTAGGGCCCCACTGGGGATAAATGGGGATGTCTTCGTTATATTCCTCTTTTATAAACCTATCATTCTCTCTTTGTTAAAATATCCCAATCCGGAGTAATTCGGGTTATTGAAAGTTATTGAATTTTAGAAAAAATATAAGCATAGAATTCAAAATTTCAAATATTACACAGATGCCCAATTAGGGTTCAACAATTTTTTTAATAAAATATATAAATTAACGCGAAGCATTTCGATTTAATATGAATTCATAATGAATTTTTGTTTATATATGAATTAACTTGAAAATAGGTTATTATTCCAATGAAAAGCTTTGCGTTTTCTTACAAGATTGAACTTTTTTTTGAGGCTTTTGATATCACTATTATCGGCAATATTATGTAACATGGAATTTAAAATATAATTGCTTGCGAGTAACAAAAACAGTCATGTTTCGATAAGATGAACTGAAATTTGTGTTCACGTTATCTAGAGTTTTATGTATTAAGATATAGTATTATAGAAGTATTGTTTAGGATATCTATTTTATTATAATTAATGCACAACACAATTTATATGCGACATACACCTACTACGAATATTGATGGTTATGCATCATGTTCTCATACATGACTGACATATTATTTATATGGTTTATTGGGCTTAATTCAGTTATATAGTTGTAGACCGGATATATTAATTATTATCAGTATAACAGAAAGTATTGTTAAAAAAAATAAAAAATAATAATGATCATATTTGGTGATAAGAAATATTGAATATTTACTCACGTTTTAATTTTTTTGTTTTTTTTTTTATGTTTTTAACAAAAACAAAACCCAATATAATAATATGTATTGTTCATAAGCACGGCTTGCAATAATAAGTTTTAATTCAAAATAATAATTCCAGATGAGATGCAGATTATTATTATTCTACTTAAATACGATATATTGAAAATAAATAATAAGTTAAATGAACAGTGTGCAAATAATGTAAATATTCCATGTAGGTATATGCGCAATGTCACAAAGTCCAGCAACTAAAATACAAAATATTATTATATCAGATAAAATAATTGCTCAAAAATAAATAAATATTAATATTATAATTTTATGATAATAATGTTATTGTGTTTCGAACTGTGTATACGCGCGTATATTCGCCGAACCCATTTGTTTTGCTAATATTATTTTAACATATTGTTATTTATAAATTTTATGGATATAAGATAAGAATATGGTTATGTTTTATTTAAAAATAAAAAAAAAATAAAAAAATAACAGAAAAAGATATATATATATCATATATATAGAGGCAATAGGCATGAGTTAAGAGATCGTTGGTTGTGTGGTTTAAATGCACTTTTAATAATATGTATCTGACGTTTAATCTATTTTGAAAATAAATGTGTCACGAACCATTTGCTACTACTAAGTATATGTAAACCAAAAAAAAAATACTTTAACAAACCTGTTAAAAGTTATCAAATATTTTTAATCAAAATTCTTTTATATCATTTTTATGCTAAACCGTTTAAAATACCTATACAACATAGATTATGGAATAATTCTCTCTCTCTATCTCTCTCTCTCTCTGTGTAAAATGGAGCAATTTCAAATAATAAAGAATAATCTATTAAAAGCCGGAGAACTATTATCAAACATGTATTTCATATTACATATTGATATTAATAATAATTATTATAAAACTCATTATTATGTTTTATTAAAAAAAAAAAATCCCTATTTTGTATTTATTCAATCCCGCGTATTTCAATATTAATTGTATTGAATTATTAAAAGATGATGATAGAAAAATAAACGTGTTTACTTCAGGCATATGGTTGTCATCATCACTATATACATACATACATATATCGAAATCAATCTATCATTTTCAATTTGACAAGGTAAACAAGAGCACATAAACATCATAAGATGCATCGATCTAAATTTTTATTTCAGAATGATTATTTTATTATATTTTCTAAATGATTTATAACGATATACACCACCGTCTGTTGTCCCGTATCGATACAGAAGACAAGTTATTATATACATATATAATTATATATATATATTTATTTATTTATTTTCATTTTCTTTTTCTTTTTTCGTTTTCTTTATTTTAATAATTTATTTCTCTACTCTTTTATAGAAAAAGCGATGCTGATAAAAATGCAATTTACATTAAGCCACCAGTTTGTGTATGTTTGTAATGATCATATGTCGAGAATAAACTGATTATTATTATAAAAAAAAAAAAGAATATGTTTTAAAGCTTTAAAAAGTCATGTGTATACACTACAAGTTCGTTGTAGAGGCAGAAGCATTATAGA
Source organism: Catotricha subobsoleta (assembly GCA_011634745.2). Classification (NCBI taxonomy): domain Eukaryota; kingdom Metazoa; phylum Arthropoda; class Insecta; order Diptera; family Cecidomyiidae; genus Catotricha; species Catotricha subobsoleta. The sequence continues at coordinate 27,165 of JAABKK020039143.1, read as the reverse complement.
GACACAGTGAATTTAATGATAGATGCTGTTGTGATAAAAATTCGAAATTGTATTAACTCAAAACATATTGTGGGAACGTTTTTTTTTGTTTAGTTTTGTTTTATTATTTGTGAATTAATGAAATCACTTTCAAATTATATTTAAAAACAAACATTTTTCTTTTTTTGAAATTTATATTTTAGTTGAGTAAAAAAAATGAATTATTTTTATTTGGAAATAATTATTTAACGTACAGCAAATTTATAATTTTAAATTTTTTTTTTTTCTATATAAGACTAGATTAAAACAGAAAATATAAAAAATTAAAAAAAAAAACACAGTTTCAATCAATTACTATTATTCAATTGTTTACAATTAAAATTATATTTACATTTTATGATTTTATATTTAATTATATCACAGATATATAACAACATTATATTATATATATATTTTTTTTATATCTTTTATTTGGTTCACTTTGCTTATATTTGAATTCATTTTTTGTTTGAATTCTTATTTTTTTTTTCTCATTTTTATTCACTTTTTTGTCTTTTTTTTTGTTTTAGTTTTCCGTTAACAACGCGCAGACATTATGTTGGTATATATTTTTATGTTTTTATGTATTACTTATAGCGCTGTCTGTATAGAGCTATAGAGATTTATAACGACGTCCGTTTTGATTTATATCGTCACGATATTTATCATCACCTTATTGCTGAACAAAATTGCAGGTATGGAAACAGGTGGCAATGTAAAGAATGAAATCGTGTTGGGTCTGTTTTTATTTCAAACCCATCAATTTTAATTACATTCCATTCATTTTTATTGTGGCCATAACTGAACGAAACCTAAATAGAAATAATAGTAATAGAAAAATTAATAAATAAAAAACACATACATATGCGTATATAAACGAATATTATTATTATTTTTTTTTCTTTAGCGCGAATTGTGATGAATTTAGACATTTATGAGCATTTTTAAATGAAGTTAAAAGTTTTTAAATATGCTACTTAATAATAAACAAAAAAAATACTTACTTGATCGTGAAATGTGTCTGATCGAATATGTTCCATTGGTTCTAAATGAGAATGAAATTCATCAACAACAGTTAATGGGACAGAAAGTAAATGTTCTGAAAAAAAAAATAAAGCAATAAATATAATAATAAGAATTATATAGAGTACATTTTATTCAATCGTAAACCTTTAGAACAGATAATCTTTTTAAACTCACCAATAACAAAACCAACAGTTACATCGTCTGGAAAACGTATACGATCACAAATGCCAATCAATTTACCACCACCAGCAATTGGTAGCATACGAAGTGCTAAAGCACGACTTATACAAAAACCAGCACCACCAGTAGCAAACCAAAATTTTACTTTAGCATCATTTATCTTACGTTTTTTCTAAAAAAAAAATAAAAAAAAAAATGAAAATAAAAAATAAATAAGCAAAATAAGAAAAAGAAACATTTCGTAATATATCTTAAATAAACGCTTTTTTATTATTACATATTCCAAATGAATCTCCAGTGGTGAAGCTACACTCGGTTTGCCCAAATACCATTCCATTGTTGGATTATATTCATTTAATAGACTTACAAGTCGTGGTACATTAACATAATTGTCATCATCGAAATGACAAAACCACCTGCAATAAAAAAAACAAATAGAATTATGTTTGTTCTTTTTTTTTTTGTTTATATTTATATTATTTATTTTATTTTCGTTTGAAACAATAGATACATAAAATGAGTGGGTGTTAAGTGCAACTTGATATAAATTGAATAATATATTTGTTTGTAAAACATGAAATGGCGCATTCTAAGTATATATTTCCAGTGAAAACAAAAGAATTAAATTAATATGTTTGCATGAAATTATTCGACCTTATACCAAGAGAAGTAATGGCAAAGTAAATTATAATTTAATATCAGCAATATTACATTGTTTCGATCTTAATATGCATTAACTAATATGCATATTATTACAATTATTACGGTGAAAATATATATTTACCATCCATATATGTATAATCGCGAACATATAATGATTATATTGTACGAGTATTTATATGCATTTATTATTAAAATCTATTGCTTCCAGATATACATTATACAAATAATAGTTTATGTTTCGAGCATAACCTGTAGATTTATATCATATAGATTATAGAATAAGTAAAATGCACTAAAAGAGAAATAATATGTGGTTACTTTTCATTAAAATACAAACTTAAACATTTTAATAAACCACATAAAAGATTTAGAAAAAATTTCTAATTCCTTAACCACGATAACATTTCGGAAATTGTTTTATTGGAAACTAATCATTTTATTGCTTTTAAGCTTATATATAAGAAAATTGTTTTGAACTTTATAATGCGATTAACTATTTATAAAACGTAATTTTAAGAATTTGACCTATAAATAAATAACTTATAATTTGACATATCATTAATATCTGTGGTCCTCTAATGTCTATGGATAAGACCCATGATAATTTAATATATATTGGAGAAGCTTAGCAAAAAAAAAACGCAAAAGCAGCAAAAGGCACACTATACATTTCATGACACAAAAATTGATTGCTAAGATATTTCATTAGCTGTCAAATCAGTTTTCAGTAACATTAAAATATGGAATAGAATATATGTATATATAGATTATATAGAAAATTTCTCTACCAAAACAACAAATATATAAATTGATAGCATTTAAATTTTGTAAGACAAGATTTTATTATTTACTTGTTAAAAACTTTAATCTTTTTATGTAAAAGTTCGTGTTCGCTTAATTTGCTAAATTTTTGTTCAAACAAAGTTTATTGCATTGAATTAAAATTATATTTCGTTTCCGTTTCGGAGCTCAAATTATTTGATGTTAGTTTTAAATACAAACAAGCTGGCAATGGATTGGTACACGACTTCAATTTTATAAAGAAAAAAAATTAAATAGCGGACAAATTTTTTCCAATTTCCAAAAGTGTTTGAACAAAAAAAACATTTTTTATGAAACCATTACTTAATTTTTTTTCAAAAATGAAGTAAAACTTTACGCACCAGTTAATTAAAAAAGCCCTATTCAAGTTCTACCAAGAAAGCACTCATAATTTGTATTGGGACGTCTATAGATAAATAAGAGGTAGCGCACGCTTCGGAATGAGAAAAATATTTATTTTTTTCTCTTTAAAATAAAAATACAAATACAAATTATTTTATAAGCTTATTGTATTGTTAAATATATTACCCAATAGGCATTTTTTGAAGTCTATACACCGGCAGAGATCTTTAAACCGTTTAGTTACATGTAATTATCGAGTCTAATGTCCCGTTTATATATCATAAGTATATAGACGGTGTAATATAAATAATATCCAATTTAAGTACGGTAAGGGTATGCATTTTAGATTTGTAGAGTGTGCGATATTGTCGAATAGATTTTTTTTACTTCAATAAACGGAAGATCTCATGCATGAATGATGAATTTTAAAATTTCATGTATGAAAATCAAAATTGAAGTGTACTGCTGCAATTTATGTTTCAGCTACAATCTCTAACCCTTTACAATGAATGAAAATGAATATCTCTGAAGTATACACCAGACACTGTAAGCTGTACAAATAGACTATAGTCTAGATTGTTAATTTGTTTTTTTTTTTTTTTTCGAAAGTCTAGATATTCTTGTCTATATACACCATCGATATGCCGCTAGACCATTTAAAGATAGTCCATAAAATATAGTTAAAATCTGCCGGTATAGAGACGCCTGTAAAAATGCTTATTGGATTAAAAACAAGAAATACATTGAATCGTTACCAATGTACATATTTATCACATTACGTTATTTCTAACGCAAAAAATAAAATCCATGGAGTGAATCGCAAAAATAAAAATCATCGAAAGATATCCTAACAAAAGAGGACATAATGTAATGTTTCTAAAAATATTTGACTAATAATTCAAAAATAAATTCAATTTTAATCACAAAAACTTTTAGATTTATTAAATTTAAAATTAATTATTTTAAAATACGAATAATTTCAAATACAAAATATAGAAAAATATTATTTGAAATAGTTACAAATACTAAAACATTTTGTGAAATAAGTAAGTAGGTATTATAAAAGTAAATATATGTAAATATTAAATACATTTTGTATATAAGCATCAAGCTGCTAATTATTTGGTACGCTACTTTGTTTCTATACATTTATATTTGTTTTACAATTATAAATTCTACGCTCTGAGTTTAACGATAATAAAACCGTCAAATAATAATAATAAAACAAAAAAACATTAGAGGTCAAAACGAATATACATATTTATGTTTTGAAGCTATGGAGATCTAATAAAACGAGCTGCCAATGGAAAATTTTCCCCAAAATCCAAGTGGTCAAACAAAAAAACCAAGAAAAAAAAAATTGTCATACCAATACTTGAGTTTTTTCAAAAATCGACCCGAATGTCTCAAAAATGAAGAAAAAAACGTAGGACCAACAGAGGTCGAAACCAAAATCTACATATATTTTCACGTCGGGAACGATACATACTGCGTCTAACGAATGTATGTATAAGTAATCAATGAACAAAATCCATTTACACCACAAAAGATTTTTTTTTTATACCTTTTCGCAGGGTTTTGCAAAAACCCACATTACTTAGAAAAGCCTGGAATCACCCATTTTTTTCAATAATTGTGCTTTTCCAGTGAGCTCAAAAGCAAACTTTATTAACATAAAAATAAATCTTTTCAAATCCATCCACAACAAAGAAAATACCTTTACTTCATTCTCAATTTAAATATAAAATGTTTTAAGTCGTTGTATTTTGTGTTTTTAAGAAAATCGGTAGAATTTGATTTTGTTTTTATTATATTATTTTGCAAAAGCCCATTTTATCAGAAATTAAAAAAGTTCATTGTTAGAAAACCAACTAGTTTTTTCCGATTTTTCCGTTTGTTTTCAATCATTGAAAAATTCCGGCAAACTCTGCCTCTTCCGCTATTTAATTGGATTTTATAGTCCAAAGACCACAGAAAATCAAAACTAGATACATATTTTATTTTCAAGTGTTGCATATGCTGCGTCTAACTGTGACTCAATGACCAATATCCGATCGCCAAATTCTAAAAAAAGTCAATTAAACGTAAGAAAATCTCTGAGTACGCTGACCGTATTATTAATGAATAAAATAAATAATAATAAAAATATAGATTTTAAAATGCCATTACCTATAATTGCTGATTATAATTGAAATGCATAAAATCAAATGAAATGAATTTTGTATTTGAAATTGTAAAATGTAAATGCTTTAAAATTGATAAAAAAAAAAAAATTGTTTTAATTCAATGATCAATAATTTTAAGTTCAATCTTCTACCAATCACAAATTTGATGGGAATGTTTTGCTGGCTATCACAACAATATACAAGACACGAGAAATATATATCTAAAATAAATATAATGTAAATATAAATTAAAGAAACAAAACGACGCTCTATTTAAAAAAGAAAATCTCATTTTAAATTCATTAATGCATGAACATTTATTAATACGATCTCAATCAAAAATTCATAAACATTCAAATTCATTAAAAAATAGTTTCATGTTAAATATTTTGAATAGTCATATAAGGTAGGCAATAATATAAATAAAATCAAAATAGCCACATTGAAATTATTTTTACAATAATATCCATCGTATTAATCTTTAAAATTATATTCAGTGGAAAAGTTGTTAGTGAGTGGGTTTGAATATAAAAAAAATAATATATGTATGTAATATGTATATGTAAGTATATATGTATAAATAAAGTATTATATACGAAGCTATCAAAAATATATTTTCGTTTTATTTTGTCAATACATAAAACAAAACATTTTCCATCTCATTACAACTGAATACAAAACCGAAAAGATCTGCCATTTCTTATTTAGGAGTAGTTGTTTTTTGTTTTTATTCTTTTTATTGTGATGAAAAGAAAATTTTATGTTGATTTGTATGGGTTTACTTGGTTTGTTTACTTCGTTTTTGAATATGATGCGATTTAGATTTTGAAGCAGAAGTATATATAGAGATATATATTTGCTGTACGATAACTATAAAATGTACCAAATTATTCGAAAACCAATATCTTTAAAAGTTAATGAATTGGAAGTCAATAAACCGTCTAGTCTAATGTTTGTAACATTAAATTTATTTATATGGATTTTAAAATAGCGTGGGTTTGATAAATAAATTTCGTATATATTTGGTTTTGAAGCGGTATTATCAATTTTTGAACTTTAATTGTGCGTTTTATTAAAAAGGTTCACAAACACTACTTATATATGAGATCAAAAAAATGGACCTGAAAAACATTTCATTTCCAAAATAATAATAGAGAATAAAGAAATTCCTTATAGTATACTCACCCCAATCAATTTAGTAAAAACATTGGATATATTTTAAATCATAATATTTGACTTCTACAATCGATGCATACTATGTAGTAGTATTGCAAAAGTAGATGGGCCGCTTAATCGCATACTATGCTATTATTATTCCAAACTGTCATAAGATAGAAATCATTAAAGGTATAATTGATAAATTATTCGATTATTGCCATATTTTATATCATAATTATAATATATTCACGGTTCTAGGAGTGAAGTGCACAATTTACAAATGGCTCGTGTAAGCGCATTATACAATATTATATTTTAAATATAAAGAAGTATGAATAATAAACATATATCTAAATTTTGAAATGGAATTCGTTTTTTAACATTAAATAAACGCCGTTTTTTGTAAAAAAAATTATTGGAGATCTTCAAGATTCACAACTTTCTAAGCACTTTCGCATCATTAAAAAGAAATGAATATGTCAAAATTTGCTAGATTTTGTGCATCAATCGGCTCAAAATTTTGGCTACGTTATTTTTTTGAGAAAACAGCTCATTTATTTTGGTGCAATCTAGAATATTTGAAGAGAAAAATTCTCCATACAAAAGTCGATCACCCTAATATATATAATATATATAATAATAATAGCAATACATAATTAGTTGCCAGCATTAAGAATTTTTATGTATTTAACATATTGTATCGTTTGACCAAATAAATAAATAAACAAAACGTGGAATAATTATTATGAATTGATATTTCGATATTTTATTCAATGAAAATGGAGAGAGAAACATTAAGAATATAATTTCTAATTTCGGATAAAATAATAATACCATCAGAGATTACACTAATGTATTGAAAATGATTATATTTGATGCGTTTAGCAGTCCGTAAAATACTAACTAATAATTTAGGTAATTAGATTTATTTTGATGATCAGTTGTATTAAATGAGTTTTATCAATATTCGCAATAAATATTATAAATTTTTGCTCACTGTAGTTTTATAGATTTAAGGAATTCGCAAAATATAAATTTAAAAAAAAAATGTATATATAATTATACTATTAATACTTTTTTTACTGATCCATAGTAAAAGATAATTCATTAGAAAATCAAGAAGGCTCAACTTCGGAGGGTTTCCGATGTATAATTTTCAGAAAATTATACTTTGTATGGTATGCATTTTGAGTTATATTTAAGTATACCATAAAATGTGTATACTAAAAGTATGCTCGCTCAAGTTTTGAAATTGAGCTTCCAAAATAACCTTACAGTACAACAAATTTTCAGTAAGAAATTCACTCATCTGGTTGAATATTTAACATTCAACTACATTATATGAACAGCACATATAAGCACACGAAAATTGAAACAGATTGTAAATGGTACGCCGTCTATGAGTACGATACATGTATGGGAGGACATAAAGCGTGAAGGTTATAAATTTAAAAAAAAAAAATCTTTTAAAAAACTCCAATAAAACAACCTATTTTCTTTCGAATCATAAAGATTAATGTTCTTGTCAAATCTTAATATCTTTGTCCATCAGAGATTTAAATAAGAAGGTGTATAGCGCTGCTACCTGATTGCTTCTCTAAAAAAAAAATGAAGTAAATTGGGAGTGAAACGGGTAGAAGTGTAAAAATAAATAACGGATTTTATTTAAAATAATCTATTGGATATTTAAAATCATATTATTACCGATTAGTTTTTAAAACAATCTGGCTGTGCTTTCAATAGAAGTTAACTTGATTTATATTTTACAATTATGTCAATTAAAATGTCAAATATTCAATTTATGTAATAATATATATATTAAATCTTGGCGCATCCATGTAAAAGTTTTAAAAGGATATTAATATAAATGTAAGATTATATTTATTTGCAATAAAGTTTAACTATAACTTAAAAGTACTTTACTAACAAATACGAAAAAAATAATAATTCAGTTATATTGATAAAAAAAAATAAAAAATAAAAAACAAAAATGTTAGGTAAGTAGTTACTTCCAAACTTTTTAAAATAAAAATAAAATCGAAGATATCAAAATGAGATCGAAGTTATTTCTTTATGTACGATACTTTATACCCATATAGTCTTCAATGAGGCATGAAAACGGTCTTATTTCTCATGCTTTTTGTTTTTTCTTTCGTTGAGGTTTTTCACATTAGCTCATAAAACAAAACTAAAGATAATAATAACGTTCATCAAAATGAAAAAAAAAAAGATGACCAAAAAAATACAAATTAAATAAAAAAAAAAAATAATAATAATAATAATAAGAAATATATCAGTGTGGTCAGTGAGGCATCATCATCAGAATTTAAAGCGTGACCGGACGTTTCAATTATATTTTTATTAGAAGCAATTTACATCAATGAATTTTGACATTTTCGTAAATACGACTATATATTTTACGGGAATGAGACTCTATGGCATATGAAATTGTTTAGCTGAACTGAACTATAGTAATAATAATAATAATAATAAAAAAATATATATATATATATTGAAAGCAATTTAAATGCTACACATTCAATTGTAATTGTTTGTAAATGTATTTATCATCGTATGTAGTATTAAATTTTGTTATTATGAACATCAAATTCTTCGACATTAAATGGATGAAATGACGAATTCATAAATAATATAGATACTTATTAGATTTTATTATTCTTATAATTTAAATTATCTCAATAAAAAATGAAATGAGAAAAACATTTATAAACATTTGGTATAAGATCTGTTGTTATTGTGATGATTAATTATGACATTAAAAATATCTGATATCGACTTTTCTTATTGACCTTTTAAATATATATATATCTATGAAAGATGAAAGTTATCTTAATTAACAAATACATTCTTTGTTCCTTCTTCAATTTTTGATCAGTTAAAAAATTTGTTGCTTATAGAAATTTGATGGTATTTAGTTGGAAAAATTCAAAAATCATACTTACTTTTTTCCATGCTCTAGAAATATATCTAATTCCACTGATGTTTTACAGCATAGCGCACGTCTATAGTGACCCATTGAACAATTGGTGTTAATTAAACGACCATCTTAAAATGAAATATTCAAATATTTTATAATTTACTATTGTATAAGAAAATAATTCAACTGTTCAAGTGCACAAGAAACTCAGAAAATACAATGAATTTAAATTCAAAATAACTGATTTTATAGTTTTCAATTCATCTATACTTGTTACATAATATGAAATATTTACTACACTTTACTAAAATTGGTTTCTTATATATGCCCAATGATTTGGAACACAGCTTCATTTTTGTTAAGAAGAAAAAAAAAATTTACGATGTTTTTTTTTTTTGAAAATGGCGTAAAACGCAGAATTTCATAATAATTTAATAAAGTATAGATATTTAATTGTTTCAAATACTTATACAATTTGATTTTAACTTAATTAATATAAAACGATATTTATATAAGCCCCAAAATGGACAAACAAAAAGTAAATATGAACACGAGGGAAAGAAAGAAAAATATTAATAGAAATTTACCATAAAATTAGGGAAATTGAAGAAATTTTCTGTTTACTTAGTAGACAAGCTCAAATTTTAATTTGCATTAGACGGAAGTAATAAAAAAGCACGCAACAAAAAAAAAAATACAAAAAAAAAAAGAAAGAAAGAAAGAAAGCAAAATAAATAAACTGAAAAACTGAACGCAAAAACAGATAAAAAAAATATGTTGTGCCATTTAATTTGCAGAGGTTTTATATTTTTACGTTGTGCAAATAGATAAAATTACATTTTCATTTAATCGAAAGAAAAAGAAGAACATGAAGTTTAAAAAGAAAAAAAAAACACGCGTCTTGCGCCAACAAATATTTACCCTTATAAAATATATAGGTAAGAGAAGTGGTACAACCCCAGCTACACAAAGCGAATAAGAATATACTGTTCAATAATTTATACTTACTTGTTAGTTGTTGGTAATGTTTATCTTCAGCATCTGTGAAAAACCACGTCTGAAACAAAACCAAGTGAATTAATTAGATTTCGTAATTATTTGCAATGTGTGTAAGTCTGTACTTATATGTTCAACTTGTATTTAAAATAATAATATATTGTTCGTTTGAATTTGTGTATACGGTTTGGTGTGATTTAATTAAACATATATATGTAACATTTCTAAACATTTACCAACCAAACTTGCAGCCAGTTAATATATGATTATCTATCTTTCTATATATTCTAATTATATAGGTACATATAGTTTTTCATATAAATTTACAATAAATATAGTATAAAATGGTTTATATATGCTTTAAAAACTTTACAAATATAATATGTATGAAATCTTATAGCAGATATGCGCCGCGCCGCCTTGGTAGTTGCGATTTAATGCCTATTTTAAAACTGTATTTAAGACAAAATGTAATGTTTCTATACAAACCAACACTATAATTTCAATTGTAATTTATCTTAATTCAAAGATAATAGATTTTCAAAGAGCATTCTAATTGTAGATGTATACTTATGTGTAATATATTTTCGTACAGCGTTTATTGATTTTTAATTTGAAACAATTATTCGCTTTGGGCAATAAGTTTTCTCTTTTTTCTTTTTTCTATTTTTTTTTTTTATTGTTTCTTGTGTGTGTTGGTTTGTTTGTTTGTTTAAGTTGTAATTAAATATATGATGTTGAAAACTAAATTTCTAATCAGTAAAAATTATTATTTTAATAAAAACAATATTTCATTTTATTATATAACATGCGCTCTACTCTCATGTTCATCAATGATCGCAATTGATTGCAAACCAATTGAACATACAATATTTTGGTATTGCGAGCTGTGATGAAAAATGGTCACGCAACAATAGAAATAAAATTTGTCGATTTTATTTATTTATAATAGTTATGGTATTAGGCAGCAATTCAACTTCATGTGTTTCAGCTAAAACACACAGCAAAATCAAAATACCTGTAGGCTCTCACAACAGATTAAAATCAAATTAAAATTAAAAAAAGAAGGGAAAAAAATGACCAACTGATGTATAAAATATATGTTCTTTTTTTTTATTCTTTGTTTAATCTGTAATCAAATAATTAAATCATAAATAACGGTATAATTACATTTTGGTGTATTTGGTCTTTGACTTCGAAAATATAATACGCTAACTGCGGTTACATGTAAATAATATGTAAAAAAAAAAAAAAAACGAAAACATAAAAAAAACAAAGCAAAACAAAACAAAAAAAACATTCAACGTTTGCATGCTGCGAAATAATTATATGAATATTTCTGTGAATAAATCTTTTTCATAATAAGTATTTTTATGTGAAAGAGGTACCTTTACCTCTGCGAAATAAAGCAAAAAAAAAGAAAAAAGAAAAAAAAAGAAAATCTTTATTGTAACTTTGCGTTTTATTAGGAAAATGTCATAAACTAAAATGCTCAATATGTACGAGTGCGATACACTTATACATATAAAAATGCTGCTACCTTTTATATATTATGTGCGATAACAAAAATTATGTTCCAAACGACAAAAAATGGTAATAAAACGCAATATCCATTTTTATAAGTACACTCTGTGTGTGCGATAGTAGACATGGCATCCATAGATGCCATACTAAATAAGTGAACAAAAACATGAATATTTATAGGGTCAATAGCTTAATTAAATAAATTTCTGACATAAAACAGTTCTCCGTAATATATATTATGACAAATCACAACCTTGATCATAGGTAATAATACGTATACACATCCTTCCATACCTAATGCCATGCCCACAAATGTTTATGGATATGGCGAGACTATTAGAAGTGTATAGCCTAATTCATTTACCTTCTATCATTGATATAAAGGTTTTAGGTTACATTCAGGGATGTCACGATACTTTTGATTTTATGTTAATGTACCTTTTTGGAACACATTTTTAATTTTTTTTTTTTATTTTTTTTTTTAGCTTGGATGCCAATAATAAATCTAAATTAAGATACATGTAAATGAAACAAAGATAATTATATTAAAAGTCGAGTATACATCCCTGGCCACATTCTACATAATTATTATATTATACCTAATTTACAATTTAATCAACATTTTCATGTCATCATTTTTATTATAATCACATTTTTTTTTTGTCAATGATGAACACATATTGAAAGACATTTAAGATAAAATAATGAAGGTATTGAATATCAATTTAAATATAGATTTAGATATAATAATGAAATCATATTAAAAATGAAAGATGAATGCCCGTGCATTCATCAGAAGAAATTATATCTCAACTTTCAAGATTAAGTTGCTCAATTACGTTTAACTTCCGGATCGAAAATAATGTCCACGTTACATGTAATATGATTCGATAGTTTTAATAATCAAAATCATATTAAATAAATGATGGTTAATTTATTTAAAGTTTATTATTTTTTTTCTTTTGCTCTCTGGTTTCGGGTTTCTTGTATTTATCGAGTAATGCCTTATTAAATGATAATTTTTAAAAATGTTATATAAATTAGATATGAAGCATTTTCAAACAAATTAGATGAGCAATACAAATACAAATACATATGATTATACTAATATTGAAAGTTTATGGGTTTATGGCTCGGTATTTTTGGCGTATGTGTTTTAAACGATTACTTGTGATTCTCAAGTATTTTTCTTTTAAATGTAAGTTTTGTTAATATAATAATTCATTCAATGTTTTCTGAAAATTTACTAGTTGGTTGCTGTATATATCCTCTATGGAAACAACATTCGTATAAGAAACTAAGTTATTTTCAAAGTATCCTATATAAGTATGCTTAAAAAGTTGTGAACCCAAAAGATTTGAAAACTCTTGCGATACCAAAAAGTCTTATAAGAGAATACCCATGTTAAATAATTTATACTTTTCTTCTTTTTTTTTAACTTCATTTTTGCGAAATTTAAAAAAATAAAGTATTGGTTTCGTGATTTTTGGGACCAGATCGATTTTTCTTTACATTTGTCAGATATTGGTGGTCAATACACCAAAAGAGGCAAAATCTTGTGCTCGATAAAATACATAAATTTATGATACGATCTATATCTATAAATTATATATCTATATATTATAATCTTCGATGTTAGTATTGTTCGATACTAAAATCGTTCGATAACTTTTACTTCATTTTTAAAAACAATCAAGTATAGAGTTGTTAAGTTGGCCCGACATCTAGCAGTCATTCTTATGTATTTGTACCTCTGAGAATAGAAAAACTAATAAAATTACACTAGAAGTGTGATTAGATGGCCTCCTATGAAAAAATATCTAATCTCAGAGGTAATTTAAAAACTCCGCCAATTTTGATGGTCGATATACCAAAAGACGATGACGAAGATGAACTTCAAGATTTTTTTTCATTACAAAAATGAAGTTGTGTACCAATCATCCATTGGTATCTTGTTTTTATTTTTATTTCCTTTTATTTGATTTGTCTTTATTCGACACTTTCGAGGTAACAAAATATCTGTCTGCATTGAATCAAAAGAACAATTTATATTATTGCTATTTTCAATAATCTTTAAATCAAATTTCCTGTTATTTATCGCTTGGATAGCCATTGATTTACAATATTGATTACATTGACGATCCATATTTCTTTTCTTTTTTTTTTACGATACGATAAAAAATTAACAGAAAATGAAACCGCACTTTATTTCCTTTCATTTCATTTCATTTATATTTATATTTATATGTTTCATTTTTATTTTAGAGTATATTCACATACGTATATAGAGTTTATATTGACCCCACACAAGACATTTGCGTAAGATATTTGAACCATTGAAGTGTTTGATTTCACCCCAAATACAAAGTAAAACCGCTATACAAAAATATTTTCAGGGATATATTAATATAGCTAAAATGTTCTTTCATATAAATTGTATACTTAACTAATGTAATATTAATGCTTAGATAATTTGTATTAGAATTAGACGGCACAGGCTTATACAACCATTTACGTTTATGCTCATGCTCAATTAACACAACGTTAAATGATTATACAAATTTCTATTTAACATTTTGGTAAATTGAAGATATTATCATATTATAATGTGTTTATTTCTGACAAATATAAATTATCGACCATTAATATAAGATTTTACCGACAAAAGTTAAACAAAATTAAATGTACGTGATTAGACTTTTTTCATTATTATTATTATTATATGTATATATATATAATGAAGCTTTTGTTGCATGTTGCATTAAGAATAAATGTGTTCGTTCGTTTTTTTTTTTTTTTTTTTCATTTTTTTCTTTTTCAGCAATTACTTTCTACTTTACAGATAATATTATTGTGGCAGCACAATAAATTAAGTAAATCTTTTGTATTAAATTTAAGTGAGATTTTTTAAATAATATATAATTTAATAAAGCCTAGAAAATAAATCCATTTCATTTTTGTTTGAATTAGATAGGGATACGGTATTGTATTATGTACCTAATGTCACTGTTTTTATTTATGTTTTATTACATATACATTAAAATCAATTTCAAATTAGTAACCGAAAATCACAAAAATGCAATATACAGTGAAAATCCTCAGAGCCGGAACTCCTCTTTTTCACGGAAATTCGTCAAAGACGGAAATTTTTCTCACCTAATCAAAATGTTCATACAAATCTTACCGTTTTTGGCGGAAACTCCTCAGACGAGAATGCCGAACAATTTTCTTATTCCTAAACAAACATTTCAGTACATTTAGAAACCTTCTAGGGCGCAAACTTCTAAATAAATGTTTGCACTAATACATTTGATTTTATTTTAATAGAATTTTTACTTTATTTTTGAGAAATTCTGGTAGAATTTTGAAAAAAAAAATCAAGTATTGGTTTGATATTATTATTATTAGAAACTCATGACACGTGGAGAAAACACAAGAAATCGACACTTTTTCTTTCATCCCTATGGTTTTGTCGATAAGTCAAAAATGGAAATTTTGAACCTATACTAGGAGTTATAAACATTACTCAAATAAATCGTACACTGCATATTAACTTGGAACAAAATTATTTCAGTAAATTATTCAATCTGCCATGATATTTAGTGATTGCTTCAAGATAATGTCGATCAATGAATAATCAAAAAATAGTTTCTATATATATGTGTTGTACACCACATCAAAAAAGGACTGCTAAACTATAATAAAACCATATAATCATTTCAATACTGTTAATATATAATCAAACCATAGTCGATTTGACAATAGCTTTCTTTATCACTATGATTTGAATAGAATGTATCTGTGGTTCGATATAATCACGGTCATTTGGACTATCCTTTTTTGATAGACAACATATTGCGTATTTGTTATGCATAATACACTGCGTATTGATTATCTTACAAGTTATTGCCTAAAAGAAAAAAAAAACAATTCTTTTTCTCTTCATATATAAAAATGTAAATCAAATGCAACCATTTGAGGTATTAGTCAGCATTGTTGAAGAATATTATATTTAGATAAATGTTATAAAAGAATAATATCCAGTTGTAGATTCGGTATTGAAATGAAACGAATAAAAATATAAAAAATATATATGTATTAGAGTGGCCCGCCTATTGTATGGGAAAAACAATAAATGAAAATTTCCTAGCTGACTCCACATAGAAAATAATTAATTGAAAAATGTATATAGCCAACATTTGGGACCAATTAGGTACATAATTAAGGGTTCTTTCGTTTTTTTTTTTAAATTTCCAAAATGAAAATATACCAAAATTGACCAATATTGCGCCAATTGACCCCAAATTTTGGCTGTCTTTTTCATTAAATATTTGTTATGTGGAATCTACGAAATCCAACAATATTTTAGATCCGTTCATCCTATAACATTGTATATGTATAATATATTATATATATATAAAAACAATTAGTAAATAAAATGAGTAACAATACCTAATTATACTATAAAACCTTGTAATAAACCATAGATAATTAAGTACCTATTGTTTGTGGCAATGTCTTCATTAATAGCACATATAATACATTAGGGAACATCTTATGGTATAAAATATAAAGAGATTCTAATTCCAATTTATTTCGAAGAAGAAAAAAAATCTTATTCACAAGAAATAAAAAAAAAAAAAAAAATCTCATTTCTCAATGTATTGTGAAATAAATAACGTACCTCACCTGTTTTATTTTCCTCATTTCCGTACGTACAACGGATGAACTGTATTGTGATGATATATTGAAATTCACTTTATTAAAATGTATTTGAAATGAATTCAAAACTATTTTTAACATTGAATTACTGATGGTTTTTGTATATTTAATAGGAAGGGTAAATCGAAGTTAGAGGAAATTGTTTAAAAACTATTAAAGAGTGACTCAACCCTAAATTCACACACATTATGAAATAAATTGTACTTGAAATAAAAAATATTTTTAAAAATAGCTACCCTAGTTTCGTCTTTTTTTTTTTTCTTTTAATATTTATGGTTTATGTTATGCGGTTTTCAAAACAATATATTTTCACAATATTTGGAATAAACATTGAAAATACATCAGCATGAATAATCATGTACAAAAATCAATAAAATTATGTTTGTGCGTTATACAATAAAATCGCATTATAATTTCATACAATTATCTAATCAAAATGTATTTGATTGTTTTGGCAACCTATTCTTTTTTTCGCTTTCTTATTTAATCACGGATAGCAGCAGGTGCAAGTATATTATATAGAAATGAAATGCTATTGTAATATTATTATTATGTATTATAATATATATAATTATTTTTTTCACATATTATATTTGTATACTGTATACAGTGTACCAGAGTGTACCTGTTATATCCATCTAACTGCCTGTATAAAATTATCATCTTTATTCTGAATGTGGTAGATTATATGTATTCGGTATTAGAAACATTTAAGGAATACAACATATAATAACAATTGGATATGGTACTCGTACAATCGAAGCATAATTCATATGAAATATATGATAAATTCACAATTCAATAAAAAATTAATCTAATGAAATATGCTTAAATTGAACCGTATTTTTTGTTTTTGTTTTCGTTATTAAATAAAATATATTTAATCAAATCAAAAAGGGTTGTTCACTGATTAGATTTACTTATTTGAAGGAGCATATTATTATTATTATTATTATTATTATTATTATATATAAATATTGAGCTGTGAATTGTGTAAGGTATGAGGTATGGTTTGGTTATGTTAAAGGTATACGTATAACCATCCATCCAATAATATGGTATAGTCATTTTACAATTTTCATAAAAGTGTGTATGTATAATATTGCAAAAGTTTATGCTCTGTCGGGCGTAACACTAAACACTCATATCGTAAAAAATGTCCATAAAAAAAAAACAAGAAAACATAATATTATGTTAGGATGCCGGTGTATAAAATACGGTACATCAGGAAGGATTTTTACAACAAGCGAAATAGAGAAAAAAAAAACAATATTCATATACTCTATCATCGTTCATATTATGTTTTAAGCATAATCATACATGCACACAGGGCTCAATGTTTTGCTATTTAACTGAATATGTTTATATAAAACGATAGAATATATAGAGAGACACACACACCATATTGGGTACCAACACCGAATTTCTAACATTATTGAGGTGCGATTCTTATCTCAAGAGATATATCTGATTATTTACATATTCAATTACGGATTACCTACATGAAGATCTAACTGAATAAGAGAAAAAGCGAATAGGGTTTAAATCGGATCAAAGAATACATTTTACATGTTTTTTTCTTCGTGCCATTTTTCTTCTTTTTTTTCTTTTCTTTCTAAAAGACAAGTTCATGCAAAATAGATTTACTACTTTTATAGCATACGTTCGAGTACTTCTTATTTATTTTATTATTATTTTTTTAAATCTTAGTTTCCTCTCCTGCTAAAATATCATCTTTTTTTTTCTCTACTTCATTTTTTACGTATGATCGAATATATAAAACAGGTATAACATATGGCGGGTATATCATATGGGTGAACGATATAAAAAATATGAAAAATAAAACAAAAATTAAAAAAAAAAAATATGTGTAAAATACCATTAGTTTACCGCTTAGCCAAATAATAATGAACGATAACAGCCCAAATACAACGAACACAAGCACCCATATATATAGCCTCGCATTTATTTATTTAAAAACTAAAAACAGATAGATAAGGTTTTCTTAAGAATTACATTAACAAATATTTATTTTGATTCAGTTCTGTTGTTGTTGTTGTTCTTCTTTCTTTTTTATTTTTATTTCATATATTTTATGATAAATACGAAACATGAAATCTAAATGTTGAACCTTTTTTCATGTAAATATTAAATTGCCTAAATAAACAAATAATAATTTTGTAATTTTCGTTTTTGTTGTAGCTGTAGCTGTTGTTATTATTATTATTATTATTATTTTTATTTTTATGCTAAAAATGACTTAAAAAATAAAACCTTTTTCATTCTCTAAACAATGCGTTTTAAGTGTGAGTTTATTTTATATATTAATCTGAATGTCCTTAATTCTGAATACATTTATCTCAATTCTATGATCTACAGATCTAAACTGGACACCTTTATACAATACAAAATGAGTTAAATGTTGTGAATTGGTATTTTAATTCTTAACTTTTAAGTCTTAAAAAAAATTTCGTAAAAAATAATATTTATTTATTTTCTCTATCATTATAAGCTCTATTTTTCTAATCCTTTGCATTTGTATTGTTTTTATTTGATGTTCTGCATAGTTTACATCAGAGTTCTGCATGGTATACCAAACTACCAGAAAATGTTGGGGAAAAAAAATGGTATAAAAATATACCAGAGAAAAAAAAGCGGTAGAAAAGTATATTATGTCACCATAATTGATTTAAAATCGGATTTTATTTTTAAAAAAAAGTTATAAAAGTGGATTATTATTGGTAAAATAATTTCATAACATCTATTTCTTGGTTTTATGTATTTACCGTTTTATTTTCTGGTAGTTTGGTATACCATGCAGATATCTCTGGTTTATAGTAAATATAACATTTGAAAATATTATCGCTGCTCTATTGCAGCATGTTTGTTTGAATTTAATAGCCCTTTTTATTATAGCCAGATTTTAATATTTTAAAAACATTTCTCAGTTCTCACACTTCCCAAAATCAAAACAAAAACTAAATATTAAAAAAAGAAAAAAAAAAAAAACAAGAAAAATGGAAAAGAAGAAGAAGAAGCCACATATACTTTTATAACATTATATCAAAATGAACAAGCATTGGATGAATATTTAGACCTACAAAAAGCGGTAAATATGCTTTCATGATATATAGGATTAATGGTTATTCCATGCCAGTTGGTTGAGTTATTTATATTGTGTTAAATGTGTATTGTGTGCTGTTTAATTACTTTTCTTTGAAGTCTATTGGCACTGACACAAACTGAATAGGTATACATCTATAAAAATTTCTAAATCGTAGCCATACACATTACACATAATATATATGTATAATTGTATACACAGAAAAATTAACTGGAACAATTTATATATATATGTATATATATTTATATTCTCAGCCATTCTGTATATATTAATGATAGTAGCCTGTTCGCTGTTCCCTATAAAATATATTACAATGTCATGTATGATGTCGTCAAAGTAATTCAAACACATTATTCATGTTCGTGTTTTACTGTCTTTGCTCTATTATTACATATTATGTATTTTAACGAAATTATTGTATAGCAAGTTTCTGATTTTCAAGTTTATCACTATATGTTTACACAGAACATTATGGAATTCTCATGGGTTATGCAGAGCATAGTTGTGATATTTTAAATGTTGTTTTGGGTTCAAGTTTATTTTATAATGGATTAAATGTGTGACAAGTTTTTACTTTAATTAGTTGAATAATTAGTGGCTACAATGATCTCATTATGATTATAAAATGCATGTTTACATTATAAAATATGTACATATTCCTGCTATTTTACCATTCAACGATATTATTTTATCGTTACTACAGAATAATGAAAAACAAAAGAAAATTTTAATTTTTTTCGGTAAAAGTATGAACCATTTTTACGGTGCTGAAATGATTTACGCTGTCTTACACAAAATGTTTTAAATACAAAAGTTATATAGACGAAGTTATATGAATAATATGAATAATTCATGGTAGCAAATATTAGAATGCTAAAAATATCGGAAGAGTTTTTAATTCTTAAAATGGTTAAATTGTATCCAATATCTATTGTGTGTATGAAATTGCTTGTCATATACAATTTACCAGTTCTTATATATGGAATATAACCATTACAATAAAAATAATACGAACATTGCCAGATCTAAAGTCATCTAAAATTTATTAAGACATTATAGATAAAATAGAAGTGGTACAACCATACAAGATATAATATTTAGACTGTTTGATATAATCGATCACCAATTATAGGTACTTTTATATTCTTGCACCGCATGTTCATTTAAAATTTGGACATTTACGTGTAGCATAATATCAAGTTTATATTTTGTAAAATATCTGGCCAACAGAATATAAGGTAAATTTGCATCAACCTTTTTATTAAGGGAGCCAAGGTATTTAAAAAAAAAAAAAATTGTATGACGAAACAAAAAAAAAATCGCTGGCTCAGTTCATTTAATACAACACACAAACAATTTTTTCCGGATAAATATATGCGGTGGAATAATAACAACACAGCAGCAGCATTGCAGTAGCGTGTATCCAACAATGAATAATGCAAAGGTACATGATTATGTCCTATATTCACACATCATGTATTGTAATAAAAAAAATATTTGTACCGTACACCATACAGGAGAGGTACGCACATGATTGCTTTTTATTACACGCCCATTGGACATATAATTTTCTTATAAAATGAAGAAGGATGTTTTAAATTATTATTCAATTTTTTTTTTTTTTTGCTAAATATTGTTTGTGCAAAAATGTTCTACATGATACATTTTTTATTGAACGTGAATAATCAAAAACCTTGTCTTGCAGCAAAAATTATTTAATATTCTTACAAAAGATTCTCAATTTGATTGAGATAACTTTTTAAAGCAAGCTTCACAATTTTTATTTGTTTCTTTTTTTTAAATTTTATTTTACATGCCCTACAGTGCGAGTACTTTTAGTCTTTTACTATATATATATATATATATATATATATATATATATTTCTGTTTCCTTAAAGTAAAGATGTACAGAATGAATTTTATTTAAAATTTAAATTCTAGTTTAATATAATTTTAACGCTGATGTATAAGTAAACTATAAACTGTAAGAAATTCTTATAAGCAAACAATAGCTTAAGAAAAATACAAATATAGTACAGTGATACCTATGTGAGCGGACCAACATTTACATAGGTCACCCTTTTATAAGATTTATTTACGCATAATTTTTGATGCGTACATAGTGTCAATTTGCTTATAGATAAACGCATTTTACGTACAGAATGTTCGCTTAGAAATGCTTTCACTTTTAGATTAAATTCATTAAATTCGGTTTTCACGATAAGCTCAGACAGACAAAAAAAAAAATTTAAATTGTAAATTGCATAATATTTTCAGTAATCTTTTAAGTGACTTTGACGTGCTTCCTTTGTAATTTGTATATTTGTAACTTCATCTAACTGGTTTCAAACAATATATTATGATTTATATATGTATATAAAAAAAAAAACGTATTTTTTTTTTCGTTTTTCAGTTATCTGTAAATTAAATACTTAAGGGATTCTTCAAATAAGTTTAACCATTGCGAGAGAATTTTTGATTTAATTTGATGTAAATGTATTATAATTCCACAACCTCTTGCCCTGTCACGATCATTTGAATGACTTTGTAGACGCGATTCATTTTGGTAATAAGAAAACTGCTGGGTCTTATAATTTTGAGACATTTATATGTATTTCTTTTTTCTTTTTTTTTTTTTGTTATATTTAAAATTGTGTCTTTATTTGATATTAAGAAAGTGGTTGCCAAAATAAAACATATGGTTTAAATATTCTAGCTTTAATCTCCATATTTTTTATACAAGGTTTTTCAAAACAAAATTACTGAAACCAGTTAACATCGTAAACGTATGCATATTAATATATTGTAGCATCTTCGAAAACGAATACTCTGATCTGAAATTGAGATCGCATGAGTATAAGTAAGGCTGGAGGATACATTATTATATATTCTCCTTCAGTAAAAACAGCGTGTGTTTGCGGTTTAAAACAACAAAAGCTATTACGTATTCTTCGCTGCAAGTAAAACAAAAACAACAAAAACAGAAACTAAAACTAAAACAAATGTTTTTCGTTACGCATTTAATTTGTGTATTACATTTGGTGAAGACAGGTTATTTTTACAAAAAAAAAAAAACAAAAAACCGAAATTAACCAGTAGCCTCAATATCTTATTATGAACATAAGTACATGACCAAACATATAATTCTAACTGCAATATTTATGACATACGCATGTTATGAATACAAAATTACCAAAAATTCATATGTAGACTTGAAATCATCTTTAACAAATTTCAAATCAGAAGCGGGTTTTTACAACATATATAATATCGTACGATACCTTTTGTCCTTGTTTTCAATACAAAAGAATATATCATTGTTGCGACAAACAAAAACGCAAATAAAATTCAAAAGAATAAAATAAAATGAAATATAAAAAAATGGCAACAATTTAAAAAAAAAAAACAGAAAAAAAAACAGAAAAAATTAATTTTCAGCTAACAAAGTTTATAAAGTGAATATAAATGTCGAATAAATATTAAATGAATATGTGTGCCGCCATATTTAGCTCATGGTACCGCGTAATAACAATCGACAAATAAAACACTTAAAAACATAAACACCGCATTATAACGTTTAATTGAACGTACACCATAAACTAAATTTTATCTGTTAATAATTAATAAAGATGGTGTAAAACTTCCATAGTTGTGTACGATAGATAGATTGTTCTATGAAATGAATAATACATATATTATAGTTATCTACTAATCAACAATAATAGATAAATAACATAAAATTGATATGCATATTGCATATATATGTAGTTTAACAGACGCTACCAAAATTATTAAATTAGTGTTAATATAAAGTTGGAAAATGTTTAAAATTAATATATAATCAAATTACTAATTTAAGAAATTTTAAATAGATTGAATTGTGTTTTGAGTGTAGTGTAGCATGCGTTGTATAACCAACAATATATAAATTATATCTACATATATCTATTATATATTGAAGGCATATATCGCATACCATACTTATGACGAGCTCAGTCTCAATTTTCGCCATATTATTATACTGTTAACACCAATTTTAATATAATCAATAAATATTTTAATTCGCACGATGTTATACAATTTTGCTCATACATACATATATCGATATGCAATAAAATTTTAACAAAAACTAATACCCTTATATACGAGTACTATATAATATATTCTCAAATCAAATCACCGAAAAAATAAAACCAAAACCACAACATTCTTTTATTTTTGTTTTTTTTATTGAACATCAAGTTTCGTTTTAATAAATTTAATCTAAAATTATGAATAATTATTATTTATGATCATCATATGACATATATATGAATAAGCTTACCTGTTCTTTAGCTAACTGAAACCATGTTTTAAGAATAACATCCAATCGACTGTCATGATTTGATTTGGTTGTTTTAACACTTATAAATAAATCATTGAGCTCAACGATTGGTGGCTTTGGGGTTGCAGTGCCAGCATGAATTTTTACATCATTTTTTATTTTCGTTGTAGACGACGTAAACTCATTTTTTGCATCAAATAATTTTGCTGATTTCGATTCAAAATCAAACATATTATCCAATTCCTGGAAATTAAAAGAAAAAAAAAAGTTAATAAGTTATAAAAATGTGTAAATAAATAAATATAAAAACGAAAACGTGCTGGCTAGAATCATTTTTGCATTTTTTTTTTTGTAGTTCGATCGATATAATATTACCACAGATATATGAGTTGTCTGTCTATGCACAGCACATATTAATATTTTATAAGCAAAACCAAAAAAAAAAAAAATGTATGTTATAGTAAATATTTCTTGCTGACTTTGTAATAGGATCCATGATAAAAACAAAATTATATATTTTACATCATCAGCAAAAATAAAACCGTTTCATATTTTCCATATATTGGTTTAATATTTCGTAGGTACAAGATATTATATACAAATTTATATCCATTGTAAAGATTGAAGTCGCACTATTGCGATGACAATGTTTTATATATAAAGTAAGCATATTATTTTATCATTTGTTTATCTATGTCTGTGACCATCACCATACGAATATCGTATTTATAAAATCACTTAAATGTTAAATATTTGTTTGTCCAAATAGAACAATATATAAATATATATATATATATATATATACCACAATACATTAAACGGCATAATAACGCAGCTGTAATTTAATTTATTTATTTTCTTTTTAAAAATAATAATAATAATTTATTTCTTTACAAACTGCTTGTCATTAATTTATCCAGTCAGATATTTTTTTTTTTTTTATGAGCATAATTAACCAATCAGAGAACTGAACGGGTAGTCATCATTTTAGCAATAATAAAAATAAAAAAATAGCAGCGTTATTAAGTGATACTTCGTTTGATTCTTGTGGATACCGAAAAAAAAAAAAACTGAAAATTATATTTAAGTCCAACCAACCATACAATCATTAGAGAGTGTGCAAGAACATATGTGAAATAATGAAAATAAAATTAATAAAGTCAATCTAAAGCTTGCCACAGGTCGTCGAATCGGTCTATAATATTACAAATATATTTACAAGAGTTGTAGACATTTTTTGTACAATACAACATGTGTTACGCGTTATGGACCGGACTCATGCACGTCTCTGGCACTAATTGCATATGTATATATATATTTATTTATAAAAATCGAATAAATAAATGTTTATACGAATATTTATATAAATATATAAACTAAATACATGAATATTGTTGTATAATATATTTGTATATACAAAACAATTGAATCGATTGATTCTAAAATCAAAATATAAAATTTTATACACAAACTAATTTAAACAATTTTATTGATGAAATTGGTTTAATAAATAAAAATAAATTGGTTCAATAACTTCGAGATGAGAATTATCTTTTATGGAAATCGATTCAGTTTTATTTTTGTTACTTATGTTCAAATTCAATTGAAATTGAATTTATTAGAAATTAATTGAAATGACTGAAAATCGATTTGAAAAGAAGCACGCTCACAATATAATATATAAATACTTGCTCTTTTTTTTTTTTTTTGTTCCATCATACACAGCGCGCAAGTAATTTTCGAAATTATTTTTATTATCGTTTTTAGTACTTTATTGATTGGGTAGAGAATGAAAGTGATTATTATCTATTATAAATTTATAATTCATTTAATTTTAGATAAAAACAAAATGCTTTATTCAAAAAAAAAAGCAAAATAAAAAATTCAAAATGATATAATAACTATAAAACGATTAATGAATTCGATAAATAGGAAAAAAAAATAAAATGCGAATATAATTTTTTAAGTATTTTTTTTTCTCTTTTAATAATTTTCTGAAATGAAGCAATTGTTAAATAAACGTGCATTGTATACAAAACCGTTTAGTTCGATTTCCGATTGCTGATGTGATTAAAGAGATATTTTTATTGAAGTGCTATATTTTGAAAAAAAATTCTTATATTGAACGCATAGTTTTTTTATTATCAGAGTATAAAAACTTTTATGTATTTAAATTTACAAATGACAGCCGAAGGAAAGCATCCACCGTTTAATAGGAATTTAAAAAATTTATAGACGAACTTTCAGTCATTATTTTGATTTATTATTGGCTCCAGATATAAAATTCATATCAAGTTTCATGACTTTACTTAATTTTTTTTTTTTTGTTATTATCTGGTTATTAATATTCTTTACAACCTTTTAAATAAATGACGTTTACCAGAAAACTTAATTACATCATGGTCTTTATGCAATAACAAATGTTTTTTTTTTGTTTTGTTTCTTTTCTTTTTTTCTCTCTCTTGATTTTTTGATTTGTTGGTACCATTTAATTAGGCACAGAAGATTCAGTATATTCAATTTATAAGTGATATAGCACTTGGTTCTAGCCAATATTCCCTGAAGTTTGTCTAACCCTCATTTGCCAATTTTCAGTTAATTTTGTCAAAGGCTATTTATTATGTCTGGGCTGCAGTGTAAATTTCGATATCCCAATATATATATATATATACATAATATACAATGTTAATGCAGTACAGAGACGACGAAGAATATTGAATATTCTGTATTTATTTACCCTCGTTTGATATACGACCCGCATAATAAACACTTTGACTGTCACATATATTTTCTATTACAGTGTTTATTAGATTTTTTTCTTCTTCTTCTTTTTCTTATTTCTCCGCTTGACTCACTGTTTCTTCAGAGGTTGAAGCCGACCAATTTTTGTCGGCGGCGGCTGAATGTAAAATAAGCCAGCTGGAGCTGGCTTCAGTCGGCTGTAAAATAAGCCGTCTGGAGCCGGCTCAAGTCGGCTATAAAATAAGCCGGCTAGAGTGAGCTTAAGCCGGCTTAGCTTACAGCCGACTGAAACCGGCTGTAGCTAGGTTAAATAAAAAATAAAAAATTTAATAAATTACTTTGACTTAGAAGAAAATTAAATTTTATTTTATAAAAATTCTCGAATTTTTATGAAATTATCATGGATGGACAATGTTTTTTT